>JAZGTK010003023.1:0-15720 GCA_036877625.1 Ambastaia sidthimunki | reverse complement strand
AATATGTAGCGTTGAATATGAATAGCTGTATGTATATTTAGTACATTTCTCCTGCTTCTATAATTACTCACATTCTTATGTTAAGACAATCACATAAACATAACACTACAAAATCAGTTTATTTAAATAAATACATTTATTTGTACGATTTTTGTTTCTTTTGATATCCCATGTGCAGTTGACTCTTTCTCTAAACTTAAACATCTGTTGTAATATTTCAGCAGTAAACACACTGTCATACTGTGTTATGTCATTCTTCAACATCTGCAGTAGATTTGGAGACACTTTAAACTGGGTTGTATCCCTCGTGTTGCTCTTGACATTCATAAATAAGTAGAGATCAATCACGTTTTGCTCATATTTGAAATGGTTGTATTTCTCTGCGTCTGAAATGCTGCTCTTTCAGTCGCGCGTGCGCACGGCAGCGGGCGTCACTGTTGCTAAGCGCGCGCAGTGGCGTTGCTAAGGAAGTGAATCATGGGCTGTTCCGGGTTAAAGTGGCACGAGAAGAGGAGCTCGCACGTGTGGCGTAAGTAATAACAAAACGAAGCAGATGTGTTAGTTATGTTGTTGTGGAGCATTCGCTCGGACACACTTTACACATATTATAACGGTTTCTGCACTGATGTTATGAACAAAATCACCAAAAACATTAAGACCGAAATACATGTAATTATATATATATAATTGTGTACAATATAGATAAAGTGTGTATTTACATTACACATATCTTTACAAGAAATGTCATTCATCTGTCAGAAATGTTTTATTTTGCTGCTTCCAGCAGATCCAGAATTAAAGAAGAGTAAAATCGAAGCAGAGAGACAAAGACACTAAAACCGAGAAATGCCATTTGAGAGCGTTCCTGACACAAGTGTGATCAAAGAAGAGCTTTAGATCAGTAGAAGATGGCAGCCCAGGAGGCCACCAAAGAGAAGAAAAAAATAAAGCTAGAGCGAGTGCAAGGGACCACAAATCTGACACAGTATCATAACGCTTCTGTCCAGACAACTGTTAACACAGCACGTTCAGACGTCAGCATCTGTAAAGCAGAGCAGCGAGCTCTTGAGAAGAAGAACAAGAGGACAATCAAACAGGAGAAAGTTGAAGCAAATGACTTTACATTGTGTTGTGACGCGTCCGCCCAGACTACAATTAAAACAGAACTGGTGGAAATAAATAGCAGCAAAGGAGGGCAAGATAAAAATGATGTTCCTCAGAAGGAGAAAAAGAAGAAGAAGAAGAAGTCAGAACATTTCAAAGAGGAGGTGATGGACGATCATTTAGAGGATTCAAGGTTAAAGAAAAAAAGAAAAAAACAGATAGAAGCAGATGTCTTTGAGGTTGACAAGATAAAAAAGAAAAAGAAGAAAATCAAGGCAATGGTCAGAGAGCAAGAGTTTGATGTGGGCAACAATGGAGAGATTGAGAAGAAAAAGAAGAAGAAAAAAAAGAGAAACACGGAAGAACAAAACCCAGTAGAGGATGAACAGATGAAGAAGAAAAGAAAGACAGTGACAAATATTAAAGCAAAAAAAAGAGATTCATGCAGAGAGGAGGAGGAAACAAAGAAAAAAGAAAAAGCCACCAGCTTAAAGTCCAAACATGATGTAGAAGTGGCAGAAGAGAAGAATGTTAAATTAAAAAAGGAATCAGTTCCACAAGAAGACAATATTGATGAGGTAAATGTACGTACAGAGACGAAGAAGAAAAGCAACAAGCTGAAGAAAAAGTTAGAACATGCAAATGAAGATTCTCCCAGTGTGAACAGAACGAAAGAAAAGATCTGTGATGTCATAGCAGGGGTGAGGTCTTCAGACCAGAAGATGAGCAAGAACATTAAGGTTGAGGTTAATGATGTCATGAAGATGATGGAGGTTAAGCAGGTAGAAAAGAAGAAGAGCAGAAAAGACAAAAACAAGTTCCTAGAAGAGGTAAAAAACAAAAGAATAAAAGAAGATTATAAAGGAACATTAAAAGAAAGTTCAAATGATGAAAGGGTGAGTGTTGTTAACAGCCTCATATTTGACCCCAGTATCAACAGAAAAACTTTTTAAAATATTTTTTGCATTGTGAAATTCTCAGTAACATAATGTGTTAGTAATGTTTTACTTGTGATATTTGTTAACTCTTATTATTCTTGGCAATTGTTTTTTTTAATGGAGTAATTTAAGGAACTATATAGGATAGTTAAAACTAAAATATTTAATGGTTCAGTTGTCAAAATAGTTAAAATGTAAATTATGAATTTATGTGGCTCAATCCAGAATTGGTAGAGTTTGAATTGCAATATATCCGTGAATCAGTTTCTCGGCATAAATATTTTGCACTTGTGAATCATACACAATAACAGAAAATTAAAAAATGAGTAAATGATATTAAATTGAACTGTATGTTAACACTACATTATACACGTGCTATGAGTTTCATTGTGTTTCTCATCAGACTGATGTCATGTTCCTGTCGGAGAAGCATGGAAATCAGGACGAGGTTTCTATAGACCAGGTACAACGCCAGCTGACAAATGAAACGTCCATTTTTCATACACCAGGGTAATACCACATACACTGATGGTGTGATCCTGACAAATGTTTCTTGTGTTCCACAGGTCCGTCGTCTCGCTCTGCAGAAAGACATTGATGAGGAATCACAACCAAAACTGGTCTGTTCCTACATCATAACACTTGATTTCTCCACTGGCAAAGAGACATTTATATTAGCTGTGTTTCAAAACCGAGTAAGCACACTACTAGGACACAGGCATTCTCCTGACAGTGCTCAGAATGCACCTTGTACTTGTGTAATAAATGACATGTGAACACAACAGTGCACAAAATCAAAAAATTCTTTTTGCAGACTTGCATTACTTTTTTTGAGCCTACGGTAGCATCACATACATCCTTCTGACGTAAAGCAATCACTGTGTTTAGCTCAGCAAAAATTAACGCAAGACAAATTGAGAGAAATGCTAATCATAAATATGTACAATTCAAAATTATTTTACCTGTTACACCTGTGTGTTACACAGATGCATTTCAGTTAAACATGTAGCCAGTGCACAGCAGTTCAGTGGTTTTTGAATAAAAGTTACGTGTGTTTTGTGAATGAATGAAAAAATCTGATTTGTATTAATTTATTTCTAGAATCTCGGCCAGTGGGGCACAGCTCAGTTTGACAGCTCAGAAAAACAGGCCAAGTTCCTGCGACTGATGGGCGGGTTTAAGAAGAGCAGTCAGCCAATCACAGGAAGCTCTGGACAAGCAAACATGGCCCTAGGAAAAAAAGGTCAACAGACTTTACAGCAAGGCCTTCTGGGAGAATTTGAGCGTGCACAGAGCCGTCACATGGACTTCAGGAATAAAGGAACTGGATTGGGATTTACAGCGCCGTCCAATAAGAAGTTTGCAATTGATGCTAATGCACGAAACTCCATACGATTTGATGACTGAGATCAATCTAAAGTAATAGTTCAACTACAAAATTAAAATTCTATCATCTACTCACCGTATTAAGAGCATACAGGTGTGAAATGTGCCAGTAAACAATGACAACATTTTAACTTTTAGGTGATTATTTAGGTTTAAAGAAATTCAGGTATATTTTAACTACTGAAAAGCCATAAATATTTGACCAGAAAAAGTTGATGTTTAATCAGCCTCCATTTTGATTTTTAAGTTTTGAGAGCTCTGCTCAGGTAAACTGTTCAAGCTGGATTTGAGCTATGAGCAGTAAAGAAACGACTGATGCAAAGGTTTTTTAAACCTCCACAGAAAGGATTGTCAGATTATCTGAGGAACCTTGTTAGGCATAGGAAAAAATTTTTAGATTTGCGAGTTAACGTTTCAAAACTGCTCATCTGATGTTTTTTTATTGCTTGATTGTTTATCATTATTTATAGAAGCTCAAATGTGAGAGGCTATACTTTTGTTTCAATAAATGCTTTATTTTGTTTTTCTTGTAAACATGACCTTTTAAAACAGTTACAGACAAAAGGCAGAATAAGTAATAAAAATCAATGTTCTGAAAAAAGCAGCAAATAGAAACCTGTCTGAATGACTATTTTTGCAGGTTCATGTGCTGTAAAGAGTTTGAAAACAGTGCTGCCAAAAGTAACCTTAATAAACTTCAGATTTCCATGAAGGACAGAATGTGATGTGACAACTGTACAATGCTCACTTTTCTCTAGGAAAAGCTGATTTTGGAAGTGCTCATGAGTAAAGCAGGAGGGTGTGTCTTTGAAACTGTGTTTCAGTGGGCGTGGTCAATAGACACGGTGGGTGTGGCTCAGGCTTTAGCGCGAGTGCGTGGACCTCACACCAGCTGATGGGAACCATCCGAGCACCTGTGTGAAGATTTGAGGAAAAGGGTTGGGTAATATGGACTTTGACCAGCATGCAGCCAAAACACTGGAGTGTACAGCAGCCCCTCACCTGCCTCACTGTTTCTGCTCCCCCCAATCATTCATCTGTGCTGTGTTCAACACACAGCCAAAGCCATCACAGAATAACACGCGCCATCTCTTGAAATGTTCCGTGCAGACCAGTCAAAATGTTTAGAGACCTTTTAAAGTTAGAATACCTTCTTAATTTATTGTGCTTCACTTTTCATTCATATTTACATACAGAAGTTCAATAATAATTCAGATGGTTAGGCTGAATGGTTTTAGACTCATGGTTCAGGACTGTGTTTAGGAGAACTGTGGAAAACAAAAGGCCAAACGTACAACGTTTGTTTATTTCTTGGCTTTGCCCTGAGCAGCTACAGCTTCCATGGCTTGGCGGACGGTCTCGTCATCTCCCAGGAACTGCATGGGTTTCACAGGCTTCAGGTTCTTGTTCAGCTCATAGAGGATGGGGGTTCCTGTGGGCAGGTTCAGCTCCATGATGTACCTGGAAAATGAGTCACAGGTCACACAGCAGAAGCATCATGTCCAGTCACGTGTCCTGACAGAAGAGTGTTGTGTGTGGTTGCCCCGTTTATAATGCACCACAGGGTCCTGACAGCACGCTTCAACACGGACATCTGGAAGAGCAAAAGAGTCAAATGTATTTTATTATTCGTCTCGTTTAATAGTAATAGTTGCTAAAATGCAATCGATGAGAACACAAGCGTTGAACCTTTATGTGACCCTGGAGCTCACTGTTTACAACTGCTAACCCTAGCTGCAAAAACCCAGCAGCTCCCGTTCACCTCTGCGTAACAACAGCCTCATGCGATAAAACACTGTAATGACACACAACACAAGCACGTCTGTTTAAAGCGATGCCATTCAATGCGCCTGGCCGCCCGTCTTGGCCTCCTCGACTCCGGTTTCGCTCAGATCAGCATCGAACCAGCCGCAGAATCGGCACCAGTTTATACGCGGCCATGTCGCTGCAGCTGCGCGCAGACGCTTTCAAACACAGTGCAAACGAATAACGGAGACACGGCCAGACAGACGATCAGAGGTGCTGTAACGATCAGCCGTTAAACGAAACCGGTCGCTGATTCTGGACGTCAACGGTTAAAGTTGCCCGGAACGCTTCCTGCCGCGCGCGACCAATCAATGCGGAGACGGAAGAGCGGCACGCGACC
The DNA here is from genome assembly GCA_036877625.1 of Ambastaia sidthimunki. NCBI lineage: Eukaryota > Metazoa > Chordata > Actinopteri > Cypriniformes > Botiidae > Ambastaia > Ambastaia sidthimunki. The sequence goes on along the minus strand of JAZGTK010003023.1, from coordinate 10,146 downwards.
TTCCGCGTCGATCGCCACTTTTTATCATCAGCGGGCTGAACAAAAGCTTTCTGTTGATTGAACAGATGTACAGTTTGTAGATGGGTGAAAATATTTGGAGAAACTTGGAATCATAAAGAACAGGTTATAAATAGTCCACATGTAAACTTTCATTATTTATGAACAGTTTGTGTCTGTGCTCAAACAACTGAATCACACTGTTTTTAAAAAAAAATTATTTATGGAGGAACATATGGTGACAAGAGTGCTCAAAACTAACAGGTAAAATGTGTATTAGTGTGTTTACCGAAATTATGGTTTGCATTATTCTGTGAAAGTGCTGAAATAATGTTTTGAAGGAACATTAAAATAAAATGATTAACATGGGGACACAATTTTAAATTTTAAATTCATGCATTACTGAATGTTTTCATAACTACCTACTCAACTACATAGTCTACATAGACTAAATTGTTAACGGATGTTAAGAGCATGTATATGTCCATCACTAATGAAGCACATACTTTAGTGCATAGTACAAGTAGCACATAGTGCAAATTGTAATGCAGCTAATGTCTGTATGGTCAATGTTATTGCATTGTCCTTTGAACAATTCTGACTGGGCGTCGTCTACGCTGCCGAGTGCGTTTTTTCCTGCGAAATCCATGCAGCTGCTCCTGGTACTCCTGGTGTCGCATGGGTACATATCCACAGGGGTCACACAACTCCTGAAACAGAGACACAGTTTGGTGGGACACTTGGTACTGATGCACTGTGATGTATTAGTGACAGATCCACAGATAATGTGTTGTACCGGATAGCAGCTGTGGAAGTGTTTGTAACCACCCAGCAGAAGGTAAAGCTCTGGATAGTGGAGGTTTGGATACACTTGAGCATTCAGACATCTGTCTAACCTCCTCAGATACTGACACCTGTTACACAGGTGAGGAACGTGTTATCTATGAGAATGTTCTCACAAACATCATAAAAAAACATTTGAACTCTTGTCTGTGTGTCTTACAGATGTGGTCCTCTTTTGGATGAGAACTCGCAGTGGAACACTATCAGTTTCCGTGGCGATGACCCTTCCTCTTTGGCAGCAGTTTTCCTTAGCAGTGAGTCAGATGGCCGGCTCACCCACAGTTCCTGTCGTCCCCAAGAAGAGCTGCTTCCTGTGGGGTAAAGTTCTGCACCCTCTGATGCCTGTAATACAGCTTGCTGGATCTGAGATTCAGTATAAAGGTTTACAGCCCCCTGAATGAAAGAAATGTCCTTTTAAATAACAAGATTCAGCGCCTGACGATTCCCATGCAAACATATACATATATCTTGCACTACACAGATTTTGTCTAATCACATACAGTGTAGATGGTTCCTCCCCTAATTCTTTGATATGCCCCCCCCCACACTTCCTGTTTTAAAAGGAAATAGTCAACGGTGATAGAATCCTAATTCACAGGGAATTTAATGGCCACCAGACTAAAAGTTCTTTGTTTGAATTTGTTAAGAGACTCAATGCACAGGGAGATAAGTACCATTGAGTTGATTGAGAGGTTTCATTACACTTTGTAAATCTTATTTAACACAAGCACCTTCTAAATACCTTAATATGTCCTCCTTGATATTCATATGGATAACGGCAGTCAATGATGAGGAAGTCCTCTACTGCAGAACCAAACTCACCCCTGATGAGCGACGCCACCTTCAGCTCGGGAGCAGACAACAGTTTTATTTCAAAATAAATCACACAGCATTCAAATAGATTTCTTAGAAAACATGAAATGCTGGAGAAATGTGTTAGGAAATTATGTGTTGTCTCAGTTGATTTTATATAGCAAAATTTCATACAGGTTTAAAAGTAATTAAACTGGATCAAACTGGAACATTTCTTACAGTGTGCGCACTGACACAGTGAAGCTCTTGATGGCCGAAACTCTTTACTGGAAGCAGGTGTTGCTATGGAAATATTGTATAAAAACTGAAAACGTGAAAACAACTATTACTGACTGATTGTGTTTCTGATGACTCTGAATCAGAGCCTCTGTCAGAGTCGGGTGCTTCTCGATTCTTATTTATGCATCTTCACTTCCTTTCCTCACAACTCAACTTCACCCTGTTAGGATGTGAGGAAAGGATGCAAGGATGGAAGGCAGAGACAAAAACACCTCCGCATATGATAATGTTTCCTCGCTCATGCCTCCTCAGGTGCAGTTAGAGAACTGAGATGTGCTTCAAGATGACTGACTTCAGTCATGGGCTGGTGGACAGAGGAGCGAGGAAACGAGGAAGTTTGAGTATTGAGGAGCACCCGGGAGTTCAGCGTGATTCTGGTCTGAACTTACTTTACTGAAGTCCCCTATGAGGGTAACATCAGTGACGGCAGCCTCAGTTATATGAGTGGGAGGAGCTTTCCTGTGTGACATCATTGTACAGAACCTCACAGCAGCCTGTTGACAGATCAGTCATTCACATCCAAAGCAGCAGAAACGTGACAGATTGCAGCGAATCCCAGCAGCAGTTACAGCAGTTACAAAATGTAGTAATAGAAGCATATTTAACAACTTATCACCGTCGGGTCTAGCGCATCCTTCTCCTCTGGATAACTGGCGTCCTCTTCTGGAGCACTGCGGTACTGTTTCCCATGTTCACCTGCCGGTTCTGCGCTGGAGAATCTGCTAGACAGCCGTACCCGCAATCTCTTCTGCTGAGCAGTACAGACTGCATTACCCATAATGCAACACCAGCGGGACAGTCAAGGTGACTAAAAATCTATAACCATTCCCTATGAACTTGACCCAGTTCAACAATGTTGTGCTGAAATACCACAGTGTCAAGATACATAATGTCACGAGGCACATATTAATGTTTATCTGAATATTTGTTTCATGACTAATATGTGGAGTAATACAGCCACTGACAACAGCTCTCTCATTCTCCTTATTAGCAGCAGAAGCCTGAAGGTCCCTCCAAAAACATCTTGACTGGACCTTCTGATGTGTGATGAAACAGGAGAACATCAGAGACAGTTATTTCACCTCAAACACATACATGAGCACACAGTTTATTTGCTCTGTCTGTGTTCCAGGACATCGTCAGCTGAGCTCATGGATGTCTCATAGATCAGGGTTGGTGACTGCAGGTGTCTTACCTTGTTTGATTCAGGGGACAGACTTCTGCTGAGAGCAGAGACATATTGTGTGATTATATGTTGAACCATGAGATCATCACAGATTATTACTTACCTATGTTAAGGTTTTCATTACCTTTTCCTTCGTCTTCTCTCTGGAGAAACTAGACAACACAATTCAAAGTAAATTAGACTTAAATTTATAGCTGGATTAATGATCAGTTTTGATCTTCAGGCTGCTAACACTTATTGACCATTAAATTACAAAGACCTTTATTGCTGGATGAGAGTTTTTACAAATCATTTCTGTGGGCTGTACCATTACTTTGAATTAAAAATATTTTGAAAAAGTATACTTCTTGATATGTAAAGGTCTTCAATAAGACCAGAAATAAACGTTCGGTGCTGTTAAGGTGGATCACTAGTGTCTTATACTGTAACTAATGTAAACAATTATTAGCTGCTAACAACTGCTGGCCAGTGAATCACTCTTAACAGACAGACTGATATTATTATCCAGACAGAAGAGTTTGATTTTAAAGTGTGTGTGTAAGAGAGAGCAGCTCTTGTTCAGACCTGTTGGCGTCTCTCTCTCCCTGGAGAGATAGTGGAGCGGCGGACTGATCCATTCCGGCGTCAAGACAAGCTTTTTCTGGGGGGTAAAGCTCTTGTCCGATTGACTTAAGCATTAAATTAGCATTAAATGTGAAATAATTATAATTAATTACATTAAATCAGTATATTTATTTTGCTATATTTAATAATATTCATAGTAGTGATATTTATTAATTTATATTATAATACATGATAGTATTTTTAATGTATACTGATGGAATATCTTAGATGCCAGATATCATAATAATGCTTGCGGTGTTTTCTTACCCGTCCTGACACAGCAGGTTCTTCATGCTGAATGAGAGCTCGGAGACCGGAGAGGAGTCCTCATCTGCGGACAGACCCCCAACTGCCCCCATCACATCACCTGCCATTTCTGTGATTCAATCTGACACAAAGTATCCGCTAAATGAGCATCAAACACAAGTGATTCAATCATATAAACGAGTTTAAACGAGCTCTGGAACAGAAGTCAGTCGCGTGTTGGCTGAAGTCCAGTGATGGATGTTGTGCTTGTCTCATCATCTCGCTGAGGGTCGCAGTCACTTCGCCTTGGAAACTCGTGTTGCTACAACAAGCTCATACGATCCGCGGTGCGCGTCGCGTCGCGTCGCTCAGTCACACAGCATCGCCCGTCAGACGAGTGAAAATCTCACTCTTGAGCAATTGTGTTGACTGCAAAGTCAGTTTAGATTGTACGTATAAATACCGATTTTTTTGTTAGGAAATCTGATTCATTATTAATAAAACATTGTAGTTAAAAATGAGTCCCAACGACGTTTTAAATCTGTATGACTTGATTTATTTTTAAGTCCCCATTCACTGTCATGAGTATCTTCAGAAAATGTATCTTTTCAACACAACGTCAAAGTTTATTTCAATAAGACGAATGTATACAGTAACAGCCGACCAGCGTGCTTTAAAACACATTAAACATTAATCAAATAATATAAAAGAGAAAATAAACAAACAATTAGATTAATATTGATAATAAGACATAAATTGTGAATTACAGTCCTAAAAACGATTAAAGTGTATAGAAGTGAACTGCTTTTAAATGAGTAAACTGGTCACACTGCAGAGATGTTGTGTCTGTGTTCCTGTAGCGCAACTGGTGGAGCGTTGCGTTAGCAGCGCAAAGGTTGTGGGTTCAATCCCAGAACACAAGTACTGATATAAATGTAGACCTTGAATTCACTGTAAGTCGCTTTGGATAAAAGCGTCTGCCAGATGAATAAATGTACATGTTGTGTTTTATCACATGGGGGTGGTATGATTCTAACCAATCACAGCTCAAATATGTAAAAACAACATGACTTCTAGGCGCTGATTGGCCAGTGTCTTTGGGTCACTCATTGCTCCCGCCTCTTTACGGAAGCGGCCTGTCACGTGACTGGTTTGTTGGCGAGCTGCATCATTTCGTTACGACAACAAACAGACGTTTGTCCCGTGTGATTTTCTCTTTCTCCGCCATGGACGAGACGAGCCCGTTAGTCTCTCCTCTTCGCGATTCAAACGACTTCAGCTACGGTCCCGCGGAACCGAACAGTCCCCGGGGCGAATTTGGAGGCACGCCGGGCTCTGTGGTGCGTCTGCCGGCGGGGAGTCCCGGGCGCAGCCGAGAGCGGCAGCCGCTGCTGGACCGAGATCGCGGCGTGTCTCCCCGTGACCCGCACAGGAACGAGTTCCCGGAGGATCCGGTGTTTACAGAGATCATCCGGAAGGCAGAGCGGGCCATCGAGGAGGGCATGTACCCGGAGCGCATCTGTCAGGGCTCCAGCGGCAGCTACTTCGTCAAAGACTCAACAGGGGTGAGAAAGTTCAGTCCATTTAACCTGTGACCCCGTAACCTAAGCCAGTTTAATCAGTTTATATGTGCATTCACAGACATTCACGAATAGAGGCGAAACCTGCTGTTTATTGAGAATCACACTAACAGCTGTCATCAGCTCTTCTGCAGAATCTCAACTGTTTCCAATCAGTGACTTGAAATTGGATTAACAGAGCAGTTTTACATCTTTTCAACTATGGGAACGTTTTACATAAATTACGGCAGTCCCTTACATTTCCATGGCCGTCAGTTTTGCCCCAGTAAAGTTTTTTTATTTGCGTACTTGGTTACCATGGAGACAACATTGCCAGTCAAAAGCCATGTTTTTGATATAACCTGATATCTGCAAAAAAATAGGAGCAATTTTGTTGTGTGATTTCCAATGAAGTTTCATCAAATTATGCTTAAGTCTGTTTGTTCATGTTGGTGGGCAGCTCACTATAGATTTGGGTCTTTCCTCATTAAGCATAAGGTTTACAAGCTCTGCTTTTTTCTCGTTGAAGCTCTTTAGTGAAAATACAGCAGGAATCACTGTCATCAAACGACAGAAGTTATATCTTTACCTAATTCATTACGCAATACTCACTTCAATTTAGTTTTTAAAAGAAACTTTAACACAAGCTCATGATTTGTCTTAAGAGCTGTCACATGCGGCCAAATTCTGCAGTGTAGTTCTGGTGTGAGTGTGATTAACACAGTGTTAGACTGAAGCGTGTGTGTGCGTGTTAGATGAGTAAGTTCATTCATCTCGCTGTCTTTTAATCAGAGAATGTGAAATGACCTCTGTAGCCTATTTTGCATGTTGACCCTCTTTCCCCCAAATCAGGACACTAGAATCAGGGAGCTGGTGATAAAATACAATGTAATTTTATAATATAAAACCTTATGATAAATCTAGTCTTTCCCTCATTTGTTTGATTTGGATATTAAGGTCAGCGTAAAAATCAAATGGACCATTTGCTGTTATAATAAACATTTGCGATCTTATTGTGCATGGTTGAGTGGTGCTGGTGGATAATGTTAATCAAAGGTCAAGCAGATATTTGAGGAATTGATCTAGCATGATTACTGTCTTATGTTTTATTTCATTGAATATTCAGTGTCACCAAAGAAAATGGAAGTCAAATGTTTTAAAAAGCTAAATGTTGATTTATAATAGACTTTGTATTGAAAAGTGTTGTGTGTGTTAACAGTAGTTATAAAGTTGTAATGGTAGTTTGTAGTTTAAGAGGTGTTTAATTCTGAACTGTCCCTGAGGTGAGTCCCCGTAAGGACTTCTCTCCTTCTAAACAAAACCAGAAGTTTAAGGAACTGAGATTGTCTAGAACATTTTCTGTGGGAGAAATTGAGTTTCATTTTAGAAGAAACTATTTTAAGAAAGACATATTCAGATTCAGGTTTGGTGCCTGATTATCTTCTTGAGTTCAGTGCAGACTGAGATAAGTGTTGACTGTAAAAAGTATTTATCTGGAGAAGAAGCCATGAATGAATGAATGGAGCAGCCTGTAGAGGGCAGAGCTGAGCTGTGGACAGGGTTATGCTTTAGACTCTCATGAGATGTTTTAGGCCGGTTGCTGAAGGTCATTGAAAGAGACCCAGAGTAGCTGGTCCTTACAGTCCCACTGCCAAAAACATGCTGGAAAGTTCTTCTGTCCAACAGTGAAGGAGTTTATGAGTCATGAACCTGATGAACATGTGTATAATCAGATGGTCTGCAGGCTAACAGATTCAAATCAGTGAGTCATGGACAAAAGATGAAGTCTTTGTTAAAGGTTATATTTGATTGGAGAATTTACATCATCTGTGTCTAATTTACAACACTTAGGGTGATAAGTTGCTAATGTTTCTAAACTTAACTTATAAATACAAATTTAAAGATGAATATTAGTCAGATAAAACTGTTTTCTGTTGACCAAAATATATTAGGTGTAAAGTTAAAATGCTGTTTGGTCTGGAATGTATGCAAATCTGTTTGTTTTTTCGCTGTGGCATTTTAAAAACTGAACTGTGTTTCACAGTCACACTAAAGCACAGAATTTAATGAAATGCTCCAGAATGTGATTTTGTTTGTTGATAACAAGTGCTGTCTCAGGAACCCTGACCTGAAATGTTTTCTCTTCTCCAACAGAAGATCATTGGAGTCTTCAAACCAAAGAACGAGGAACCGTATGGGCAGCTGAACCCTAAATGGACCAAATGGCTGCAGAAGCTCTGCTGTCCGTGCTGCTTCGGCCGGGACTGTCTGGTTCTGAACCAGGGTTACCTGTCAGAGGCCGGAGCCAGTTTAGTGGACCAGAAACTAGAACTCAATATTGTTCCACACACCAAGGTATGAGAACAGCCCATTCATTCATACTTCTTCACAAGTGTACAAGTCCGGTTGTCTTCATTTGTTCAGATGAGAGATACTGTGTGGCATATTAGTATGTGAAACTAAACATGAGAAAGCATAGTGGTAGTCAAGGTGGTTTCACGTTTGTTTTTCAACCTCTTTCATTTCCTGTTGTTTTCACGCTTAAAACAAATAGTTAACCGCATACAAAACAAAAACACTTGGCTAATACACCCTCAGCCGTTTGCAGTCATTATTGCTGACATTTGATCTAAGTTTAATCCATGCAGAGATCAGAAACGTTTCTTTTGTCTTAGGTGGTGCATTTAGCAAGCGAGACGTTTAATTACAACGCTATTGATCGCGTCAAGTCCAGAGGGAAGAGGTTAGCTTTAGAAAAAGTGCCAAAAGTGGGCCAACGTTTCCACCGTATTGGCTTGCCTCCTAAGGTAAGTCTGCTGTGTGTCAGCGCCACCTATCTGCGTGGAGAAAACTCTTTGAGATGTTTGAACACTTTGTGATTGGTTTATAAACTCATCGCTATAGAGAACAACAGCAGAAATTATTTCATTCGTAACATTCGTCCAATCAAATGTTAGAATGTGATTCATCTTGGACCTGGTTGATCTGGTTTGTAAACTCATTGGCTGTTGTAGATCGGCTCATTTCAGCTGTTTGTCGAGGGTTATAAAGATGCAGATTTCTGGCTACGGCGGTTTGAGGCAGAGCCTTTACCCGAAAACACCAATCGCCAACTCCAGCTACAGTTTGAGAGACTGGTGGTGCTGGATTACATCATCAGAAACACAGGTAACCACTGAGGAACATAATGCAAGTCAATGAAGTGGCTGAAAACGCATTTTAACTTGAAATACACAACAAATGCCCCGAACTTTCTCTGACTTCAGTTTTATTTGTGGGTGTTTGCAGATCGAGGAAATGATAACTGGCTTATTAAATATGATTGTCCCATGGATACGTCAAGCAGCAGGGTAAGTTTCTCCTTTATATGCAGTTATTTAATTCATTGAGTGTTTTTATGTTTGGTGTGTATGTAATTGTTTTTCTCGTTCAGGACAATGATTGGGTTGTAGTTAAGGACCCCATCATTAACCTGGCAGCCATTGATAATGGCCTGGCGTTCCCCCTTAAACACCCGGACTCATGGAGAGCCTGTGAGCCAATCATCATGCACCTCACAAACACGTGACCAACTACTGACCAATCATATTGTAAAATTCATGTTGAATAAATAAGTTGTGACTTTAAAAAAAACATCTAAAATGTAGTATGTACTCAAGTTTGTTTTGATGTCAACAGATGTTTATTGTCTTTTAAATATTAAATTCTTCAGTCTTTTGGTTGATTGCTTTGCTTGTAGACCCTTTTTACTGGGCGTGGCTGCCTCAGGCTAAAGTTTCATTCTCCCAAGAAATCCGAGATTTAGTTCTTCCCAAATTGTCTGATCCAAACTTCATCAAAGACCTTGAGGAAGATCTGTATGAGCTTTTTAAGGTGAGTTTCAGAGACCGCTTTCAAATCATTTCGGTTTTTATGTAAACTAGCCAATATCAAGACACCAGCCAATATTTGTTAGTTAAATCTGAGACATTGTATGCTCAGCATTTACTTTCATTTTGTTAACATTGACAGAAAGATCCAGGTTTCGACAGGGGGCAGTTCAAGAAACAGATCTCAGTAATGAGAGGGCAGGTGAGTCTATAAGAAATGCTAGATGTCGTATAGGCTTACTCTGAACACACTAACATATGATGTTTTTTTATGGTACTGTATGTCTGAGGTATAGCTTCAGATTCTGTGGCACTTAATAATCGATTGAAAAAGTTGTTTGGTTTAGTTTAGTTTGTTTTAGCTTTTTATTTCTTTGGAAGTGGAAGCCGCAAATTTTAAATGTGTATATCTGCTAGAAGTTCATTTTGTCACATTTCAACAGTACAGTAGTATATAGATCAAGGGTTCTCAAACTTTTTGGGTCAGGGAACCATTCACTGTGCCACAACTGCCCTGACCTTATAGATGACCTTAAAGCGAACAGACATGAACTAAAATCCATGAAACTCAGATTTCATGTCATAGTGTCTTTAAAATAAATGTATGAGACAAAGGTTAGAATGGTTTTGCTTGGCAGTGATGTTAACTCCCAGTCTGTGTTTCTGTAGATCCTGAATCTCAGTCAGGCACTGAGGGACGAAAAGACGCCGCTGCAGCTGGTCCAGATGCCGCCTGTCGTCGTGGAGACCG
>JAZGTK010003022.1:7407-27054 GCA_036877625.1 Ambastaia sidthimunki | reverse complement strand
AGAGACCCAGTTGAGAGGTACGATATCCTTCACTATGGTCTAAATATCACAACAGAGTTACATTACTGTGTGTGTGAATGCTTTTTAGATCGTCCTCTTACCTCTTACTCTGTTTGCACACAATGGTTGTGTGTGTGTTGGTGTGTGAGAGAGCAGGCTTTACTCAGACTATCTGTACTTTGGCATGGCTAATAAATCCGTGGAGGATTTTCACGAGCGAGTCTCAGAATCGCTGCAGCTGTTTGAGGTCTGCTTGACTGAGCGATCCATCCGTTCCTGTATTTACAACACCACTCTGAACAACCTGATGCCCGTGAGTGTCACTGCATTTGTGGAAGTTGATCATTTGCATCTATTGAAATTTTACTGCAAAATATGTTTATACTGTCTTAAGGGGATAGTTCACCCATAAATGAAAATAATGTCATCATTTACTCACCGTTAAGGCATGGTAGGCGATTTTTCAAAAAATAGTTTTTGTTATGCTGGTTAAAAGCCTCTTCACATCCTGATAGCAATCACTAAGTAAAGTGGTCTAAATATATATGTATGTCTTCTGTGGAAGGTGCAGGAGCATAAAATGTTCATCCAATCATTTCATTCGGTCCGAACGCAGTGATAGGATGCCCTACTTGCCTGTCAAACAATGTATTTGCATACCTCCCTCCACTACTGGGGGAGGCGTGGCTTTGGAGATCACTGTAATTAGAGGGCGGGATCTTATAGCTTGATTGTCATTGCTAGCCTCTACAAAATTGCCTACCTTACGTTTAATGTGCTTTTGTGTTCCACAGAAAAGAGAAAATCATAGAGTTTTGGAATAATATGAGGGTGAGAAATAATGACAATTTTCACCAGGGAACCATTGCTTTAATTTATTAGAACGTTATCAGATTTTATCAGGTGAGTCACAGCCAGTAGTTCTCATTAGGGTCAAGCACCTCACGTGGCTGGAGTGAGTCAGAGTCAAATTTCATATCGGTCTGATATGATGTAATTGGTTCAGCCACCAGGTGCACCCTGACAGATAAGATGGCTGTTTTGTCCGTTCCCCAGGGCTGTGGAGCCAGAGGATGATCTCTACCTCTGGAGAAAGCTAAAGTGAAAGCAGATTTGAGGAAATGTAAATGTAATGCAGATTGTTTTGCTACCTTGGACTGAATGTTTGATTTATGGCCGTGACAAACTGTTTTTAAAGCTGTTTGATGAACCAGCAAAATACTTTTTAATGCTGAATCACAGCAGCTTATTCTGGTAAATTGGATGTCATACATTAGCCATTATTTAATATAATATTATATAGAATGTCAAATGGATGGAACACACCAAATTTAGATCACAATACATTTGGATTATAATGATATTATAAACAACTGTTAATGTATCAGTGCAGAGAATGAATTAAACTGAAATATAAAGAACTCTCTTTGATTTTCTACTGCTAAACGCTCCACTGAAACTCTGGGTCCCTCTGCTGGTGAACACATAAAATATTTGTTTACTATACAGATAAGACCTTAAAATGTGTTATTTTTCTCCAAGGAATTTTGCTTATCTGACAGTATAGAAAATGACTGTTGTTTTCTGTAGGTAAGGCTTCAGGTTGGGCTATATGTCATATACCTGCTGGACTGGCTGACAGTTTTCAGCAGAGAGCAAATTCTCATCCTGCGATTGGAGGATCATGCAGCCAATCGGAAAAACACCATGCGGAGAGTCTTTGACTTTCTACAGTTGGGTGAGTTAGTTTCCATACAAATGTTTATTATAATGTATGTTTATTTGCTAGGTTTGTCATTCTTATGAGCATATCAATACATCTATTTTAACACTTGTTTGTGCTTCACCTATTTTACAGGACCTCTTACTCTGCAGAAGGAAGCTGACATCACCAAGAGCCCCGCCTCCAACACCAGAAGACCAGCCAATCGAAATCTTGGTCCAATGCTGCCCATAACCAAGGAGATCCTGCAAAGCTTTTACAGGCCTTTTAACCAGCGTCTGGCCCAGGTGCTCCAGGACCCTGCTTTTGTGTGGACATAGCCCTGAGAAAGAAGGAATAAACAGAAATTATAACAGACATTATAAGAGCCACAAAAAACTCAAAGTCTTTGCTGGGTGGCTGGTTTCACCTTGGGCCAAAATTCAAGTTATGGTAAATTTCATCAATTATGTATAGAAAGATACCAGTTTTTATTTTGTTATTTGTGCTGGACACTTTCATCACTACACTTTGCTACTGTGAGAATATTTGGTCCCTATGATGATTGAGAAATGAAGAGACTAACAGAAATCAACTGTAGAGATCAATAGTTGTTTAATTTTCTGTTTTAAAGGTACTAGGAATTACTTCAACAAAATAAAAAACTAAAATTTCTATAAGAAACGGCAAGTAAATGCAAACATGCACTTAGGAAACACAAATAATAAAAAAAACAGCGTGTTGGCTGTTACAACTTTAACTCTTGTTAAGAAATGTGAGAGTTTCATGAAAGTCAGACTTGTTTCAATATGACAATGTTAAGGATTGTGAAAAGCACAAATGTCATCATGGACATTAAACTGGGAAACTGAAATCTAATGCCACTGTTATGTAACTTCATGCTGTAACCTGATATTGTGGCTGTATAGAGATCAGGGCAGAAAGAGATTTACTTCCACTTAAGTCATTAACTTTCATATTCTCTAAATTGAATTGGAATAAATATTGTTTTTCTTTATAGATTTTCATTTCCATGAGTTGGAAATAAGAACTGGTGATTCTAAATGAAATTAGTAAATAGTTTGTTTAGACATGCATTGATAAACTTTGCATGAGTGATACCTGACTGTCTGCCTATCAGCACTGAGGGATACCAAAACAATTATATAACCTTGATAATTTGTGAATGTTTTTGCTCTGAAATGGTTTATAAGGGTGACTTTCTTTCATTTAAAGCAACCATTTTTTAGGTGCATACAAAAATATTTAGTATACAAAATTATTGTAACCAAAAATATATAGTGAAAATATAGTAAAATATAGTATTTAAAATATGTGAAAACTAAAATTAATATTAGCATTTATAATTATAGCTACTGACAACAGGTCCACAGTTATTTGACGTCAGAGTTTTTGCGACTTTTTGTGACGTCAGGTGCGCTTAACTCGTAAACCATACCAGCTTGAAGTTATTGTAGCAGACAGGAAAAATAAGTCTTTAATTCACACTTCAGAGTCCTGCAAAACATAAATTAAGCATTTTTTATAATACAGTGAAATGGCTCACTGTAAACTCTGAAGGCGTTTTGGCGACATTGGGATTATACACGATTGATTTTAGCGTTGGTGACTATAACATTTTTTCAGAAGATTTGGAATGCAATATATGTTTATGTACAACTTTAATGGTGATTTTTCTGTGACTGACTATGTAAATCACCCGACACAGCGGGATTATCTACAAGTCCGTTTGTGCTTCACGAACGGAAGTGATCGGCGTCACGGCGGACGAGGGTGAGTACACGACGACCCAATTGACATTTTTCGTGCACTGTTTATTAAAATTTTGTTTTACTGTTGTTTTTAATGAAATATCTTATTTTAGAGAAGAAAAATATTTTATATTCGTTTTCTACTCATCTGGACGTTGTTATTTGTAAGCTAACGACCATAGATGTATATCAGTCTGTATGAAGGTATTTGTAATTTTGGTATAAGCACTAGGGGGCAGCAAATACCATTTCAATAGTTTTGCAGCGCAACATAATAATAACTAAACCAGAGGTCGTGGATAAACAGGAACGATCAACGTGTTTTGTGTTATTATGTACAGATTTTTGTACAGACAAGTTTTACTAGGTGTTTAATCCAACACTGTTCATTACTATATTTGACAGTTAATGTGAAATCTAGGGTTCAGTTTATTCTTAAAGAGACACGTTATTGTTCACCTTATACTGTGTAAGTGGAAATTCATTTTTGTTTGGTTAAATGGCAAAAAAGTGGCTGTAAAAGAACGAATGTTTGGTTACTGTACTGGGATCAGTTTTAAAAAGCTTTGGCTTCTGGATTTTGAGTGTATTAATGAGAGATGTGGATGAAGTCAGGGCTGTGAGGGGACTCAAGGGGTCATGCTTTAAAGCAATGCTTTCCTTTCTCATCTGTTATAACCTTCCTCAAGGTCATATTATCCACTCTGGTTGGCTTATTATTTTTAACAGCAAGGTTCTCAGCAATCTGACCATTATTGGTCACATTATTGATTATTGAAAACACAGATTTTGGTCAAGTGGTTTGTGAGTATCTGCTGCTCATTTGTTTAAATTGTTTTTGTAGAGAAGCAGTAATGAGAAACTAGTAATTCCTGTTATTGTCTATAAGATGAGACAAAACTAAACTGTTTAGTAGCCTGATGATCTGTAAATAAAAGCAGTTTTTTAGTCTGATTGTGTCACAACAGATCAGAACAGAAACAGATCTTCATGATTGTATGGGCTTTTATCAGACAGTGAATCTGATAAGTGTTCTGTAAGGCTAAAGGTTTATAGCCTGTGATGAGCTCTGCTCTTCTCACAACAATCTAAAGGGCTTTACGGTCAGTGAAAGAACAGCTGGCCTGCCAAACAATAATGTAGATGCTTTCTGTTGTAAAGTGGTGAAAATTGTGTGAATGTCTGAGGCCATGCTAAACCTCATAGGGCCTCTGTAATAGCAGATGCTAGCAACACCAAGATCATGGGCTTGTTTCCCGGGTAACACAGCAACTTATGAAGGTGTACTTTCAAAGCAATGGAAGAGGCTTTTGATAGAAGTGCCAGCAAAATGCATAAATGTAAATATAAACAAAGATACTAACCCTGTGGTTTGTGTCAGACAGGAAAATTGTAAAGATTACTGAGTTGTGACAAAGATTTCGTAATATTTGGGACTGTAAGCTAGCTGTAAGTTTCTATGGACATTAAAAATAAGATTGTATCATAGTAATTGACAGGCATAATGTAGTTAGTTTAAATAGTGAGGTTCAAAAAAATGAGAATGTTCATAAAGGCAGATATAGTTAAATGTATAGTAATGAAGTCAACTGACAGACAATACACTGTCTAACAGCTTATGCCTGGGGTATTATGTCGCCAGATTGCTTGAATATATTAAATGGAAAGACTTTTTTAATATTCAGCACATCTAAAACCTCATAACATCTTATAAACTTACATGTACTCCAGCATTTATGCAACCCAACACCTTATAAAACCATTGCTATGCAGAGCTTTTTAATGTTCAGTCAGTTGACCTAAAAATGTCAAGCGATTTTTACTCCAAGCCCTTTTTCCTTTTGGTTTTTTATGCCGAGGAAATTAGGGCTCCCAAAAAAACGTGATCGTTTGTGCTTCCACCTCACAACCGCACAGATGTTTTTATTTCCAGGTTTCAAATGTCTCGTAAACCTCTAAAACACATCAGAACGTGAGGTTGGGCTGCTGAAGTCTAATATTAAAGCTTTTGGATATGACATCATAAATATACCTCAGAGTGTGTATTACTCAGGATGAGCTGGCCACACTCTGATGGAGTATGACATTGCAGACACACACACTTTCACGCACATTATTCATGGCTCTCTGCTCCATTTCCTCAAACACATTTCTCACTGTCTGTCTCTTTTTCACCTGCTCCTCACAGAATCCTCAGAGAAATAGCGGAGCGCCGTATCTCTGTGGGCGGACGGAGAGACAAACATGCGTGTGACTCATCCATTGTTTGTTTTTAGCTTGAATCTCTCACAGGGAAAAACACAATCTTTTCAGGGAGATGGATTTCAGGCCTGGGTTGATATCTGCTTGACCGAAGGCATGTAGGTAATAGAGAAGTTTTGATTGGTGGCTTAGTGCTGTCAGGATGTAACTCAAGCTAACAGGGAACGTTCTCGGAACGTTGGCTAACGTTCTATAAAAATGTTTCCTCAAAGTTATCAATAACACTCTTCTATATGTACTTTATACTTACACTTTACATTATAATTCATTTATATACATAGTTACAGTATAAAGACGTTGGTGAGTATAGATTTAAGCAGAACTTAAAGGAATTGTAAGTATTAAGCACCTTTAGCCTGGTTTCAGTGCCCCAAGATGCAATGCAAACACACACAGACATACCATAGACACAAAGGCATGGATACACGCTCTTATAAACAGCACTTTCATCCTGTCCACAGTAGTAATTTAGGCTGATAGAGTGCGATTTGGGCTTCAGGGCATCATCAGATGGATGATTGTGTGATCCGTTCAGACAATAATGAGTTTGAATTTGCTGTATTGGCCGCTGTGGGGAAGAGAAGGCAGCCATAAATAACTGGAGTCTGATTGGTTCAAAGACCGCTTTTTGAATTTATGAGATCTTATGATGTTCTTCAATCCTGTTCAATTTACTAAAGGACACCAATTCTCCAGACTCATCTGCTGTTGACTGAGGGGCCGACTTTCCACCTTCAGTAATGAGTGATATGAAAATGTAAAAGCGAGAGTAGACAAGAGTAGTAAACGTGCCAATAAAAGATGTAAATGAATAGATAAATGCTTGTTTTTACTGGATGAGCAAAGAAGAATGAAAAATAGGCCTATTTTTATCACTATATGAGACAAACGGTTTCCAGAGGCTCTGAATGGTGTAAGTTTGGTGTCATATGTGGTCTGTCGTTTGACATTTAATGATCTGATGAAGCAAACGAAAAGGCTTAAAAGAATGACAGGGATGTTATTTATGTGACAGAAGCTAAAATTTCTGTGATTTAATGACGGTCTGGTTGCATTAAAATGTCTAAATTTCATCTGCGATACCACACAATTACGTATCCGCCTGCTGGTTTTTGACTTTGATAGACGTGGCTGCTAGAATACTATGTCACGTTTTGTTTATCACCCAAGCTGACGGTTTGGTGAGGCTGAAACTCTGATCAGCATTTGTTTCTTTAAGGGCAGCCCTGGTGATGTCATGACAGTTTCATCAAAACTTCTATTTGCATCAAACTCTTGGGGGGAGATGAATATTCTCATAATGAATTATTCATCGCTGCTCCAAGAGGCTGGAGAAGTTAAAGTTGGTGATTGAAATCTCTCTGCATAAATTGTAAAAGATTCTGTTTAGAAATTGCACTGCCATGCATTTTTATTTCATTATTCATGGGGTTTTGCAGGACAGAGAACAGCAGACAAAGACAATCACTAGCTCACTTGGTGGACAAAGAAAATCAATAGCTGACTTGAATGATATCTGAAGGACTTAGTTAGCTAATTTCAGAGTGATTGTAGTAGAAAAGAAGAATGGCTAAAAGGACAGTGAAATATCGCAGTAATAATGGAGAAGTCTATTTCTGGTTAATATTGCTGGTCTTAAATGATTAATCTGAAAGCAAAGATTTTTTATATCATAAAGAACTTCTCAGTTATTCTGATTAATCTAGTTTTCAGTTTTCTCTATTAGGAAGAGATTAGGAAAATATTTGGAACTTTTTTTATTAATAATAGTGATTATTTTTCATCCAGGAAACAAACAGTTCTGTGTCAATGGAGGAAATTAGCTTAGTCAAAGATTTTTATACATGCTAATGTGCTAAATCTCTTATGTGCCAAACGCAGCTCTTATTAAAAGCTGCACTTCCATAAAGAGAGCTCATCAAAGACATTACATCTCCCTCTGAGTAATTAAAGTCATGTTGATCATTAAAAATGTACCGTGACTTAACACTTCCAGCACAATCTTTTGATGTATGAAGAAGATTCCTGCATTGCTGTTTGGTTTCATAAAGCAGATCTTGTGGTTGTCATAGCGCCGAGGTGATGACATCAGCTGAGGTTTGACTTTAATTATGTCTTTATGAATTATGTTCAGATATCTAAAAAGGACTTGGCAATCAAATTCACATAAAAACATTAAAGTTGTTTGCATTTAAAGATACAGTCTTTGTTGTTTTAAAATAAACAGAAATCAGGTACCAAGCAAATATGTGATAGATCAGTGTTCAGCCGGTCTCCTTGTCTTACCCTGATTCACAATAGTAAGTTAATAATAATGATTTATAATTTAACTGTCAGATCTGGTTTTGCGGGGAAATGACCGACTGTAAACAGAAAGATGATCTGACTACTGTAGATGGTGCAGAGTTTGTAACTTGTTCTTACAGCAGTTGTATCAAATGCTTAATCATGTGCATTCACGTATCAGAGATGGCGATAGAGGCAAAATTTACAGACTGCAGCTTTAATATGTATTATAGGACTATAATAAATCTGACACATTTGTATATGTTTTGTACAGTAATGGTGTTTAATTATTCTTCATT
Source organism: Ambastaia sidthimunki (assembly GCA_036877625.1). Taxonomy (NCBI): domain Eukaryota; kingdom Metazoa; phylum Chordata; class Actinopteri; order Cypriniformes; family Botiidae; genus Ambastaia; species Ambastaia sidthimunki. Next base: position 18,733 of record JAZGTK010003022.1, on the reverse strand, counting down.
CACCAATAAGTTAAAGCATCATTTTACATTAAACACCATCATTTCTTGCTATACATAAGATAATTAGATGTTTTTCCACAACCTAAATATATCTCAGTTAGATTAGATCATAACAACTGAGCATCATAAATCTGAGCTGTCATTAAAAAGTTACATGGCACATATGTGCATACATACAGTGGCTCATAACTCATACAGTGTATGTTATATAATCTCAAATATTCACACAGACTTATAGGGGTAATTATAAAAGCCGTCTGATTGGATAAAAAGAAACTAAATAGCCATCAATAGCATGAAGCAATAGGAAAGATGCCATTGTGACTATGACATCAGCAGCTGTACAAATGTGAGGCATTTATAATTGGTTTGTGATTCACAGAGCGGTAGCGGGAAATTAATTAAATCATTTATGGAATGAACCAGGCTGTAGAAACATTTGGTTCGTGCCTTTCCTGTTTTGACAGCCCATGCGGTTTATAAATAACAGGAGACTTCGGAACGGTTGGGGCATCCAGATGGTCTATACTCACCTGCATTGAGTTTCCTGTGAAAGACTGATTTAAGAAGTTAAGAGGACATAAGAAATGTTCTCCTGGATGAGTAATATTTGTCTTTGTCACATATTACCAGGTACCACCTACAGGTGTTCCTGTAGCTCAACTGGTAGAGCATTGCGTTAGCAGCGCAAAGGTTGTGGGTTCAATCCCAGGCAACACAAATACTGATAAAAATGTATATCTTGAATTCACTGTAAAGTGTCTGCCAAATGAATAAATGTACCATCCACCCTCTCTCAAGATAAAATTGCTTGTCTAATCCTTACATATGAATAAGTTAAGAAAAGCAAAGCTTTGTTATAGTTTGAAAAGAAATGTCACACAATTCAACCAGCCAAATAAAAAAAATTCTAATAGATTTTAGCAAGACTGCTTTAATGGTAGATATAAGAAATAAACCTTAATTTCTAAGATATACTATCAAAAGAATTCTGCATAATCTGTAAATACAGACTCTGGCTACAGTTGTCTGTAATGTTTGTAAGTGATTTCAGTACACTGATAATTCAGTGTAGCTGAAGTGTTGTAACGCATTTTGGGACACTTGGAAGCATTAAAAAAACATATTACATTAGTTCCTCCTCCAGCAAACAATTACAGACATCAACCTCATCAATTTGCCTCTTTTACTTTCGCTGCTGACTTTGTTCTACTTTTTAAACTGCATTAACCTTTAAGAAAATGTTTTAATTAGTAACACAGTACAGTGTGGTACAGTAATGTTTATAACATAAAAGAGCAGGTCCCTGTAATTACTGAGTATATGTAGACCACTTTCTAATGCAAGCATTTCTATTTCTTATGCAGAATAATAATTTTAATTATTGCTTGTGTAAACAATAAGGAACTGTGCTATACTGTGAATATAGTCATGGCTGGATGATGTCATGCTTCTGAAGGTTGTAGATGTGCTTCATCATAAATAAACCATGTCTATTGACCCTGAAATGGAGCTGTTTTATAAAATCTGTTTTTATAAATAATGTATATTTATTAGCAAAAAAATGCACCCATACAGAAATCTGATATTTTACACATACAAGAACATATAATATAAACATGTTTATATTCGATTGTATATATTATGTTAGAGATTAGTAGTTGGTCACATAGCTGCAGTAATTTCTGTGGCATTTCTCTCCAAATGGCTGTGTGTTAATGAATACTTATCATTCATTTAAACTATTAAAGCTTTGCTCATTTGAGACCTGGAGAAACAGGAGAGAAAGGAGAAGAAAATTGTCTATAATTGAATTGTGAGGCCGTTAACATGTCTGCCTACACATGTGGCCTATGAGTCATTCATCACTGTCTTCTTGGACTTTAATTTCTGTCATAACCTCTGTATTCCCTCTGAAAGCAGAACAACAGAAGGATATTCTGAGGGCAGACAGTGTAACTTCTTACACTGTTGTGGATAGTTATTGTTATTATCGGTCGTAACTTAAGTGTTTGACAGCACTTAAAAATTACATAGTAAAACTTATCAAAGCTGACACAATCTATTAACTATAAAAAGAGGACAGGAAGGAAGGAAGGAAGGAATGGACAGAAGAAAGAAAGAAAATAAACAGAAAGAAAGAAAGAAAGAAAGAAAGAAAGAAAGAAAGAAAGAGAAAATAAACAGAAAGAACGAAAGAAAGAAAGAGAAAATAAACAGAAAGAAAGAAAGAAAGAAAGAAAGAAAGAGAAAATAAACAGAAAGAGAAAATAAACAGAAAGAGAAAATAAACAGAAAGAAAGAAAGAGAAAATAAACAGAAAGAAAGAAAGAAAGAAAGAAAGAAAGAAAGAAAGAAAGAAAGAGAAAATAAACATACAGAAAAAAAAGTCCTTACTTAAATTATAGCAAATACATTAATCTGTTGTGGTTCAGTGAAGATATGACATCATTTCAGAGTTCAGCGTGACACCGTCACATTAATTAACCTGTTCCATTCTCATTTTCTCTGAGACATTGACAATTAAAACCAACCCCTCTCTGCAAATTACAGACTGTGCACATATTAATAAAGTCATTCATGTCACATTTGACGTATGTGTTCACACGTCATTTAGAACCTCACAATCACACATAACCTGACACTTTATTTTTAAACTTATAATTCATTTTGTATGACAAGTCATTAATTGTTTCATAAATATATTATTAAGTTTTTATGTTACAGTGATTATAGGAGCAGGACAAACAGAAACTGTAGAATCCGTCTTTGATCAAACAAATCGAAACAACATGATTGCTTTTTGAATAATAAGCACAATATTTGACAACATGGTCTTGCTTTATGTTGGAGCTGTTGAGATGATTTTAATGGTGAAGGTCACATCAGCATAACTCTTGTTGTACTTTGGGGGCCTGGTGACATTTACAGTATGAGAATGAGCTTCAGTTTGTGAACACAACAGCACGACGAGTCTTTCAGAATTTCACCAGTAGTGTTTTTTTCCCTCTCTGTCCACTGAGCTGGTGATGTGTGTTTAATTGATGGTCAAGCACTAATCTGAGAATGATGAGGGCAGCGTCAGGAGAGGATGAGGGGTCCGAGGTTAATTGATTTTAGGGGGTGGATAGATAATTTCTGCGTTTCTCTTTTGGCTCTGACATTTAAGGGTCATACATTTCAGCATGAAGCGTAATAGAATGATTCAGACCTCCTGTTGAAACCCAGAGTATAGATTTAAATAAGATCAATGACAAAAACTGGAAATTTTGAATGGGGCCGGTTACCTTTAGACTTATGCTGTGTTGTTGTTTAGTACAATTTAGCTTAACGGAACATCACTTAAGAAAAAAACAACAGTCCAGTTAGGGGTTAAATTCTACCTAAGAAATGAAAATTAATTGGTGTTTTATATGATATTTACCATCAAAATATAGTAAGTTACAATAACTGGACACACTGTTGTACGTAGAAGCAAAATGACAAATTCATACCTTAGATACCATAATGTCTTAACAGCTAAAATAGGACAGAAATGCCAAACAAGTCAATCATGCATGAATTTTTATTACTGCTGACTATAAATCACTGTTTCACAATATCCAAATATCTGTATGTGACATACAGGTAACGGTTCGAGAGATTATTGTCTTTGTTTTGTCTCAAAGACATGCTTGATCAGATCCTGTGAGTCACCAGCACTCAAATCTTATATGATATCTTCTGATCAGAGCTACATTATTCAGTTTCAATGCACTGCGTGCTGAGAGTCACGGTTCTGCATCAGAGAGAGCACGCGGGTTCAGATCCAGCGGGTCCTGCTGCTGTCACGAGAATCAGCGAGCGCATGTCGTCGCATGTGACGCGTCATCTGCGACATGTTGCAGCAGATGCAATTATGCGCAAATTGGGAATCCAGTTCTTCTGTCTGATTAAACGATTAAGGCAAGTGTTAATTAACATAGGCACACACACACACACACACACACACACGCACACACACACACACACTCACACACACACACACACACACACAGAGAGGTTTCAGTAATTATGAATCTTGCAGGAGTTAGTTTAGTTTAATGATGCAACGGTAAATGCAGCATCTCTTTAGTTTTTCTCCCCCCGCTTTCTCCCACTTCTTCTCTCTCTCTTCTAAACTGTCTTCTGATAATTGTACATGTCTTACTTTGTAAAAATGTCTGTGTGATCAGATCATATAAAGTGAGGTGCAGGAATCTGAGACAAATTGAAAATCTGGGAACTTTTTTTATTTTTAATTTGAACCTGGAAATGATATTGATCGTGTTAACGTAGGTTAGTAAAAGGTAAAAGTTCAGATTTCTTAAAGCATGCAGGGTTAACATTGATCAACAGGAAAGCTCTAGTACCCGCTATTATTAAAACAAAACAGGTGGCCATACTCTTAATTTATGTTATCAACATTTCACTTAAATGATTTGCATATAAAATATACAAAATGAAACCATTTTCTTCACAGACTTTGTGAAAAATAATGAATTTCTACTGATTTATTTCTCTCTGTAAACAGTGCAGTGGTTGGTCTGATTCTAGACGGCTGTCTGAGGTACAACAGCAGAGTCAGGACAAAGTGTCTTCAGGTTCTCCAACAACATTTAGACATCGATCATAAAACTTTAGAGAGAAAAGCCGATAGAACTGGGATCATTGTGAAATCTATACGCTTGAGACAAAACAGGATTTTTAGGCCACAAATTGTTTTCTACATTTATCTATCAGCTCTAAGGAGTCTAAGTGTAATGCTTTTGCTATAAGCTTATATAGCTATAAGCTATATAGTACAGACAATGGTGCTAGTACATTTTTAGTACAGGGAGACTTAAATCATTGGCATTAGTATTACACACTTGAACAATCAGTTCTGAACAATCAGTCAATTTTCTAAAGCTTGTTAAAATTGATTTAGCACCAGTTTTTCTCGGGAGATTGTCAATACAGCTTTCCAAGCTACTTAGACCATTCCTCAAACTAAATTGCCTGAAATCAGCCTTCCTGTCTTTAATGAGTCCAATACATCGAGGCATCAATTCAAACCTCAATAAAAACTCTATATAGGTATCTTCGGAAGCTGCGTCTCCTTGGTGATGGCCGTTGGACTTGACCCAGTCGAACAGTCATAAGAATCTAAGGTGTGCAAGAGTGGCCTGCTTAACCTCCATCACATCAAATTTCACCTCCCACGACAGTGACAGAAATATAATGGTGGTGTGTATGTGTGTGTGAGTGACTGCAGCCCTTTCTGTTCCTGCAGATAATGAAAACAGGTTGAATGTGTTCGGTGTGTGTGTGTGTGCTGCTCCACAGCTGATAAACTGAGATGTTTTTGGAAGGTTGTGTGTGCGTTCCTCTCAGGTGGTAGGTTGGATCTTTGGCTACTATTATTGGAGAGCTTTTGACTGTGTTTTCTGAACCTTTATCAAACCCCGCAATCAATTACAATCATGCAGACAGCACTGCCGTCATAACCTTTCTGCATGAATATGTAATTTCACAAGACTCACAAGTTCTCACGGCTGCGCTGCTGATCTGGTCTGATTAAGCTTTAAATTCACTCCACTGACTCTATAATACTATTTCTGTTATTTAGATGCAGAGTGATGAACGGAAAAACAGATGTTTCATTAACGACTCATTTGAACGGATGATTAAAATACGCACAAACGTTTTGTTTGACGTGGTTTGACGCACTGAGATACGATCCGATGAATAAACAAAATATAACCTTCTTAATCACTATAAAAATCAATATAAAAATCTTAATTACACTTTTTACAGTATAGTACAATTTTTACAGTACACTGAGTTACAGTATTGCCGGGGAATTAGCGGCAACTGTTAGCAAATTACTGCCGGCAATCATTAAATCTAAGTCATGTGAGCTTGTAGACATGCTTGTAGCGTTTTCCTTGTGTCATTGTGGGTTTCTCCCAGCTACTCCGGTTTCCTCCCACATTCCACACATATGCACGATTAGATGAATTGTAGATGCTAAATTTCCCATCCCAGAGTTGTGTGTACCGGTTACTGCCATGAATGTAGCCTTGAATGTTGTCGTCTTGAATGTTGTCGAACTCACAACCTTTGCACTGCTGATGTAATTCTGTACCAGCTGAGCGACAGGAACACTAAACAAACACTTGTGAGTGCAGTAATCAAAATGTTTGGGTTCTCCTGACAGGTTTGTTAAAGCCGGACTGCAGGAGGTTCTGCTGAAGTGTCTCGCACATCAGTCTTTGTAAAAACATTTCATTTAATCCACAGATTTAGTCCACTGATCTTTTGGTGCATACTAGTGAGGGACTGTTCAGGGAAAGAAGGGGAAAAATAGGAAAAACACAATTATGGTCCAACTTTTGGCTCCTTCCCACTGGTCTTTTGGGTTGCTATGGAAACAATGAGCACTAATTGCTTAGATGCTGGGGATATCTTTTGAACAACCTATCAAGTTTGTGCGTAGGGGTGTGAGTTTGCGTACGTTACAGTGTGTTTCTGACAGTATGACTTTGCTTGCCGAGGCTTATTTTAAGTGAAAAAATGCAGTACATTATACTAGGAGGAGGTACATTTTGTTCATTTGTGACAAAACAAATGCTTAGGGGATCTTGAAGCTAGTCAAGCGTTTGCGTCTCTGTGTAATGTACATTGTAGCAGGTGCTGTTATTAAAAACAGGTTCAAAATATAGTAACAGCCACTGACTGTCAGAGCAGATGAATTCTGCTGTTGAATATATTGCAAAATCCAGAGTTTTGCTACGAAAATGTGACTGGCTGAAAATGTTTGTCCCGTTTTTTTATATCATTAGATTGAATTAAGGAAATGCTATACAAGCTTGCAAACAAAGTGGGAGGAAAACTTAATAAAACAAACAACAAAACTGTAAATAGTGTTATATAAGAATGCAAACAAACTCCAGATTTTGGCTTTGTATTGTTGCATGGCCTCAACAGAATGTTAAATATTTTCTTCCTGTAAGATTTTAGTATTCTGTGTCTTTCTCTGTGTGAGCTTGAGTCTGTGCTGCCTTTGGGGTGAATAAAAAGAAGTTACTATTAAGAGCTGTTGGATTTTTTTTGCATTCATCTTAACTACAGCAGACACGCGCAGCTACTCTGATAGAGAAAATCATCGTGGAGGTGCTAATGGACATTTGATTTTCCTTTAAAAAGGGAGGCTGACGCACACAGAAAATCCCTAAATAAATCTTTTAAACTTGTAGCAGGTCTGTCTGTTCAATCCGCCGTTATAGCTGGTCGTCCGGACAATGCTGTAAATTAGTGGGTGTCAATGGACGGGTGGTTAACCTATAATTGGGCTCTGGTCTGTTTGAATAGGTCGTAGACAAGAAAAAAACAATCAAGGCAAATTAAATGATAATTGCAAATTAAAAATCACAATGCGGTAAATGTAAAAGTTGATATAAAACGCAACTAACCGTAGTGCATAGTTAGTCAAAACATAAATATAAAAAATAAAAAAATCTCTGTCTTTTGTCTTATCTTTTGTACACTAAAAGGAAACAATTTCTGTACAGTGTTTGGCATTCATCTGATGTCCGTTGTGAAGTCTAGAGCCTAAAGGAAAGCTATATGAGAATCGTGCACCTAAATTATTTAAGCCTAAGGAAAAAGGTTATTGCCTTAATACAGGTTTTCCATGCAGGTGTCTTTATCCCGGTGTCTGTTTTCCTGGAGTCTCCTCACATTGATTATTTTTTTCAGGGATTTAACCGCATTAGACCTTTGACTCCGTTCGTTTAAAAGAGCTCACGGTAATCACTGCTACTACATCATCAGTGTGAGTGAGTTGTGTGCTTGTTTCCACATTGATCAGTCTAAATGGCCTTTTCAGGTGGACACATTGTTTTAAAGGACGTGACTGCCCGAAGTGCTTGTCTGTGTCAGTTATGTTTCTGTCTTTCAAGGTGCTCATTAAATTGGACCAATAACAGCAGGGGAGAATAACAGTCTGAGAACAAAGATCTCAGCTTCAGATTTGTAAAAGCAGGGATTGAAAGTAAAACTCTTTACCTGTCTCACATCATCTAAAGACACCTTGTTAACTCCAAAAACATCTTTAAAGGATTCCCTTTTGTTCTGACAACAAATTCCCTTTTGTTCAGAGGATGCGACCCGGCTAACAATTTTAGGTTGTAGGAACATTTTTGTTAGTTACAAAAATGTTAAATGTTATATGAAATGTTCTGGGATTTTTTATGGGGACATTTCATGTTATAAAAATGTTTTTCAAACTTTAATGCTGTAATGTTTTTTTTACAAAAGCATTCCACTAACAACTTAGAACGTTTTTGTTGTATGTTAAAAGAGTTCTACTAACGTTACGGCAAGAACTTTTTTGATGACTTAGAGAGAACTTTTAGACAACATTAGTCAATGTTCAGAGAACATTTCCTGTCAGCTGGGGAATCATTTTAGCTTGAAAACAGTTGTATTTAATGCAGAATAATCTCTGATGTCCTCTCATGTAAAAACGTGCTTTGTACTGCGTCACACCTGCGTGTGCAGTTTATGATTGGAAAGCAAAAAACACATCCACTTTGTGTTAAGTTTTGTGTTCTTTCTCTTCTCTGTGTCTCTCTCTCTCTCTCTCTCTCATCCTCTCATATTGTGTCTATTCCGCTTGCTCGGTTTTTTAATTGGGCTCACTGCATGTGTCCCTGGGGGGGTCTGTGCTGTGTCTGTGTGGGTGTATTAGACTGAATAATAGTAATTTAGGAAATTGGGCTTGTATTTGCGTATGTGTGTTTGAAAGCCGGTAAATGTTTGTACTTGTATATGTGCTTAAATGACTGTTTGTGTTTCTGTTTGTATAGGTTTCTAAGAACCGTTTTCGCAGACACAATAACAATAAGGTGGGAAAACTGGCTAATAACCGATTATGTCAGGCAAATTATTTTAAAAATTACATGAATGTGACATACTCAGCAGTGGAAACTTTCCGTGGAATTGATTAAATTCCATACAGAAGTAGGGCAATACCTGTGTAAAGACAGTTTTTATCATTGTGGGGGCTGCCGTGGCTGGATTCTGATTAAATGTTTGCTTTTAAAGAGGGGATGGGGGGCGGTAATAATTACCCAGAATTCTTTAGTGATCTCATTTCTCGCAGTTCTGAGGCTTTGTAATATCTGTCTTCATGCTTTCCACTTCCTTCTATTTCTTTTCCCCTGAACCTGCAATTACTGCAGCTTCTTGAATTTTTCTCTCTCTATTGTTGTGCTCTGAGCTGCAGCACGAGAGCAAAGTGCAAAACTGTCTTCATTTCAGCTCAGCAGAGGAGGGATGAAATCTGTTTTAAACCATTTCAAAAAGTAATTGTCTCTAGCACATTCCTTCTCTCTCTCTCTCTTTCTTTTCTCCCTTTCTTTTACATCTGGAGTGAACTTACCATGTAAAGGAGTTTCTGCTCTGTGCTCTCAGAGGGAAACTTGAAAGGCAGAAACTGTCAGAGACCAAATACCCCAGATACACACAGCACAGAATTTCATTTTGTGGTGTCAGTTATTTCTGTGCTGCTTGTGGTCTGTTTGTTTTGTGCTTTATGACCTTGTAGATTCAACAAATAACACATGCCACAATACTGGACAGTTTCTTTTCTAAACCACTGGATTTATTGTCAATATAGTCACAAATATATTTACGTAGCAAAATTTAAAACTGCATTTTTTCCTGTTTAACAAAAATAGACATGTTATTTCCTAAGGCTTTACATTTGCACAAAAAAGAATAAACATGTAGTTTTACACCCAATACTGTGATTAAGGTCCCCATCCCAAGTATGGCCTGAAAATGAGTCACATACTAGTCATACATACATCAAAAAGATAAAACAGTTACTATACAGTGACATTCAGTTATAAATTACCCTGTATAAATTATTTACTCTTTGAAAATACAAAATTATATATATGCATAAATACTCAGACAAAGAACAGCATTATGAAGTAAGAGTTCTAACACAACAGAACATTTAGGCAAAGAAACTGTCATGTTTTCCCAGTTTTCTGTGTTTTTGCAAGTTTTCTTTCTGTATCTTGGGCCTGTTGTCCCACACAAGGGAATCTTTAATTAAAACCCATATGACAGCACTTCAGAGACTTGCAGAAAATTCCCAGGCATCAATTTCGGAGGCAGGTAAGAAAAAGAGACTGATTATGCTGTTTACTCTCCATATAGACCTACAGTATCTTTGTTTGTTGCAGTCTGAAAACCTTCCCTTTGGTTTATACAACAGAATTCCTACACAATCATTCTCAGCTGAATCATGCGCTTTCAGAGGTTTGCGTGATCATAGAAAACGTCCTGTAAAATGTAATTTAAGGAGGTTTTGTTTTGAAATAAAATAAAGGCACCGTAAGAACAGATCCACTGACTGCTTTGGGACTTTACAACTAAACCCTGAAGATACGACACATGCCACACGAAATCAAAACTACATGCCGCCAGAAACAATCTTAAAAAATAATGGTACTAGTGGAAAAACTCACAATATTAGATAGAAGCAAACTTTTGTTTTCTCACTTCTTACCATGTGATATAATTTAAGGTAAAGCATATGTTTTTAACGCTATCCTGTTCTCTATAGATTAACCACAGCAGTCACCTACTGATACTTCTAAACAGCACTTTAACACTAGAACTTAAGTTACAACTCTGATCACGATAACAACAGGCCATACTGAATGTATTTCAATGGCAGCCAAGTAGCAGCTCTTGTGGGTTGCAGCCTTTCAGCAGTAACTTTAAAGTAGTTATGAGAAAGAAAGAAGGAAAGAAAGAAAGAAAGAAAGCATTTGCTACTAAAATCTCTTTTGCTACAGTTAAATCTTGATTTCTTTTTGAGTTCATAAATGCAGAGCCCCCCGCTGGCCCCCCGCTGGCTCGATTGCTCTCATTGTTCTCTCCTTACAGAGTAAAAGCTCTACCTTTGTGATTCTTCATCTCTATAGCAACAGCAGTCTTCAGTCTGTAGGTCTAGTTTTAGCTTCCCCATCTTGGATCATTTCCTGGGACCTTCTCATTTTCCTGATCTCTGTCTTTCCGATCTTCCCGTTTTCCTGCTGATGTCTCGAGGTGTTCAGGGAGCTGCGCTTCATGAGGCGGTTGATGATGTCACTGCAGGTTTTGCGGTACTGATGTCGCAGGAGAGAGTAGACGAAGGGGTCGCATGCAGCTTTGCTGTACGCCAGACTCTTGCTCAGCACACCCCAATACGGATTAAACGGCTCAGTCACAAATAGCTCCACAATCCTAAAGGCAACACACA
>JAZGTK010003021.1:15793-28930 GCA_036877625.1 Ambastaia sidthimunki | reverse complement strand
TTTGGATGTCTCAGGTTTTGCTCTTGGCAACACTGTCGAGTCCAAGACCAAAGGTATCTGGATGTGGTGTCTTCCTCACCCTCGTAAAGAAGGACACACTCTGGTTCTGCTGGACACAGAAGGTCTGGGTGATGTGAAAAAGGTGAGAACAATAAGAAGACAAAGGGTGTGAGATTAATTAAGACAGACTTCATTCAGTAATTGGCCAGAAATCCAGACATTACCTATCAGTTATGAGAGTCACTTTGTTGTTGTATCTGTCCATGTTGTCATTTTTGCTGTGAGCCACTTGCACATTCTTGAAACTGGAATAATCTAGCTTGTCCTAATACAGTTGTTTCAGATCCGGTGTCAGCGGAAATACATGAGTGCCATATATTTATTAATTTAATCATCTCAAAACACTGAGGTGTGTGTTTCAGGGAGACTCCAAGAATGACGCCTGGATCTTCTGTCTGGCTGTTCTGCTCAGCAGCAGTCTGGTGTACAACAGCCAAGGAACCATCAATGATGATGCAGTGCAAAAACTGCAGTATCCTTAATCTTCTAACATGCATTAGTGTATTACCCTCTCTCTCTCTCTCTCTCTCTCTCTCTCTCTCTCACACACACACACTTTACAAGATGCTGTTACTCCTTAATGTGCTGCAGCTACGTTACTGAACTTGCTGAGCAGATCAAGGTCAGATCTTCATCATCATCATCATCAGTAGATGAGGAGATAGAAGACAGTACTCAGTTTGTGTGTTTTTTCCCATCATTCATCTGGGCTGTGAGAGATTTCACCTTGGAATTAGAAATTAATAAAAAGAAAGCAACAGAGGATGAGTACCTCAGCTATGCTCTTGATCTACAGAAAGGTATTTCAAACAGTAATACTTGCCCATCAACTGAATTGTTTCTTTGGAGTAGACGTGGGTTTACATTTAAAGTCATTATTAAAAATAAAAAACATTGGCCTTGACACTCATGCTGTGGGGTCAATAAAACTCTAAATTTTTTAAATGAATGGTTTGGACCAAATAATGAAGAACAAGCAGCCAATAAGGGTGTAGTATAGAGGGGAAATCCTTCAAAACTCATTAAAGTTTCTCAAGATAATTACTCATAAAACTGGGTAATAAAACGTCAAGAAAACATTTTTGTAAATTCTAGGAAAAGGGTGACTACATTAAATATGCTAGAATATAATCTATTTATTTTCATTTTCTTTTTTAATCACAGCATAATTCTCAAAGTTACATTGTTATTTCATAGTTTTGAGGAATTTACTATTATTCTAAAATGTGAAAAAATATTAATAGAAAATTCGTGTTTTCAAACTGGTAGTGTATGTACAATGAATATTTATGCATTTGGCAGAAAAGCTATAAAGTTGAGCTACGAGAACTACAGTTAGTAGGCAACTACAATTATATCCCAGAAAGGTGATTTGAAAAGAAATGAGAATTTACTTACAAATTAAAAATAAGCGTTATCTTTTTAACATGTTTAACATAAGTCAGTGCGCTGACATGGTATGTATATTTGTTTAATCACCTTAAAATGTTTCTAGCATACGCAGATTTTGTCTGATGTTTTTTCAGACTTGGAAATGAATCAGATTGTAATTGTACCTGGTGCTTTTCATTTGACCAAATTGTATTTGGCTATTAACTGGCCTGTACTCAACATTGAGAAAATGATGTTACACACTTTGACATATTTTTGTCCTTTAATTCCTTATAAACCTTTTTCTTTTAGGTGTGGGCAGGAAAATCAGTGACTACAATCTGCCTCGTGAATGCATCCTACATTATTTCCCGTCCCGGAAGTGTTTCGTTTTCCCATCTCCAGCCTCAACGCAAAACATGAAACATTTAGAGAGTCTAGAAGACCGAGACCTTGAGCCAGATTTTCTAAAGGTCACGGGTCGTTTCTGTGATTATATCTTTAATGAGAGTGCTGTGAAAACACTGAAAGGAGGCCACAGAGTGACTGGGAAGGGTGAGGTTTTTACTAAATTAATACACCCATGTGGTGTGTGTAGACAATAGACAATTCACTGGAAATGAGAAATATAAATGTTGGAAGACATACAGTACACAACAAATAATGTACTACAGTACAGAGTACATTAACACGGGGCCTACTGTAAAGGATACATAAAAAAATCCACTTTACTAAGCTAATTAATCAGTCCTAAACTTTTAGTGCATTCAAAGTATACGTTCAGTCAGTATGTGTGTTTCCTAGAAATACTTTTCCACCTACTACTTACTAGTACTACTAGTCCTGTTGGAAAGATGACCGTGTGCGGACTTAAGGGCACTAAATTAATACAAATATTCATATTATTTCAAACTAACTAAATTGAGTTGAAGTCAAAATGTTCAGAATTAAACAACACGTTTCCTCTTTGGTCTGAATGGCTGAAAATAACATGCAGCATGAATATTTTTTTTTAATTGTATTGTGTGTGTTGTCAGTGCTGGGTGGTCTGGCTCAGATTTATGTAGATACGATCAGCAGTGGTAATGTTCCCTGTCTGGACAATGCAGTGATTGCTCTAGCAAATCTGGAGAACCAGGCAGCTGTTGAAACAGCTTTAAAAGTGTATCAGAGTGGGATGGAAGAGGTAAGACACACAGTCAAATTCAAACCTGTGTCACTAACACAAACACAACCGTTCAGTGTGTCTGGACCACATTGACACAATCTCTATCACTCTCCCCCAACTTCAAATGAGTCAAATGAGTCTGATATATAGAGTTCAGTAACTTAAAAGATGCAACAGAGTATATTCATTTTTAAAAGATCACTTTTCAAAATAATTGAAAGCTGCAATCTGTAACTTTTTTGTTATAAATTAACAAAAAACGATTATTGAGGAAGTATGTGACAGATCAGTGTTCAATATGATCTTCTGAACTTATCCCAATCCAATTCATGATGGTCATTTTATAGTAATTATTTGTAATTTGGCCCTCCGTAAACCTTAAGCATATCCGGCTATTGTATCACACGTCCGGGTTCTGTAGATGGTGCAGCGTTTGTAGCTTGTTTTTACAGCAGTTGTTTGGAATTGAAACTTGTCACCAGCGTTCACAGAATTACTCTGAAAATACCTGCAACTTTGTGTTTCACACAGAGATTGTGGTGAATGAACTTGTGATGAAAAACACAGTATAGTGTTATAGTGTTATTTGTTTTGACCGAGTTGTGTTTTTTATACAGGTGAAGAACAAGTTCCCAGTCAATATGGATGATGTTACCTGTGAGCACCAGAAATTCAGTCATCTGGCCATATCTGAGTTTACAAAACTCTCCTTCAAAGATGAAACGGCAGAGTATCTGGCCAAACTTGAGGTGAATTTCAAATATTACATACACACTCATAGTTGCAATAGAACTTTAGCACTGTCTGATGAAAAACATTTCTACGATAAACATCTACTTTTGGCCATTTTGATTTTTTATCAGTGTTACTGTCTGATAAAAGAAGCATGGATAAACATTTTCCTCATAAACAATCTTACACAATAAACCAAACTTACTCTTAAACTATTCTAACTTACTCTTAAACTGATATTTTATTGAGAGATTTCTTACGAGTTTTAAAAGTGCTTGTTCAGTTGCAGGCACGATAAAGACAAATGTACACAAAAATATAAACGAACAGTTTCCAATGCATGTGTAGTTTTTATGTGTGTAACTGTAATTTGTATGTCTATAGAAAGCTGTTGCTACACACTACACAGATCTCTGGAAAGAGAACGAGAAATCTTCAGAGGAAAAGTGCAGAGATCTGCTGAAGGTTTTGTCCTCTGACATGAATAAACGTCTGCAGGATGGAGAATACAGTCAGTCTGGAGGATATGAAGTTTACTGCACAGACAGAGACAACATTGTTGCTAAGTACCGCAGTGAACCAAACAAAGGAGTGAGGGTGAGGACACTTCCTGTGTGTGTATTTGTTTGTGAGTGTGTACTGGTATATGTGGTTTACACGAACACAATTGTGTATAATGACATGTAAACTTTTCTTGTGTCCTAATATGTCTTTTTATTTTGATAAAAAAATACCCACGTTTTTTTGTGTGGGTTAGGTTTAGGGGTGGGGTTAGGGGAAAGAAAGTTTGGTTAGCTCAATATAAAAAACATTATGCTCACAGAATCCCGGTGAACCTTACGTGTGTGTGTATGAGTGTTTACAGTAAGATACCGTGCTTGCTTATGTGCAGGCCGAGGCCGTGCTGAATGAGTTCTTGAAAGAGAAGGAAGCTGAAGCAAACGGAATCCTTTACGCTGATAAACAACTGACTGAAAACGACAGAAAGATTCAAGGTATCTCTACAGCACTATCACAGTACAAGTCATAATGAACATTTCTCATTAAATCCTGCAGCATCATCTGCACATAATAGAAACCACCCTTGCTTAGACCAGCACTTGTTCTCACATTTCCCTCTGTTTTATTGCCTGAATGGTCAGAGGAGAAACAGAGGACAGCTCTGATGGAACAGAAGTATAAAGAGGAGGAGGAGAAACGGATTGAGGGTGAGCGAATGATGGAGGCAGAGAAACAGCGGCAAGAGGATGTTGTGAGGCAGATGGAGGAGAAGTTCAGCAAGGAGCTGGAGCAGCAGCAGCAGGAGATGAACGTTGCTCTGGAGAGTAAAATGAAGCTGCAGGAGGAGATGTTGAGTAAAGGCTTCAAAGAGAAAGCTGATCTCCTCAATGAAGAGATCAACAGTTTAAAAAATAAAAAAAAATCACTAACTGCTGCTGACATTATCAGGGATTTTGTGATACCAGTTTTCACTTCTAGCCTAGAGATGATTCCTAACTTTTTAATGCATAAATCAATGATGAAAGCGCTAAAACGAAGGTAACCTGATTAGTTTCAGACATGTTCTGCAGCCTCAGATATGCGATCTGCCTGCAGCTTCAGCCGTTGATGCATCACAGCCATATTTCTTCCCAGGAATGCAGTCTCGGTTCTGCGTTCCCCAGTTCTTATTTTGGAGTGTCAATAACAAACTGATTTTTCAATCAGAGTACATGTAACTAATGCAACAATAGGCGTCAGAGTATTACTAACAAAGCTGTAATCGTGATTAGTATGTGGAATTAAAGTGCAAATTGTCTCCCTCTGCATGGAAACTTGACTGCTTTGGTGGACTGTACAATTAAATATGCCTATATAATGTGTATATATATAATTAAAGTACATCTGATAAGAACAAAACTTCAAAAAACAAAAACTCACTTGTCTCTCTTTTTTTTTTAAACTGTCATTATAATCCACATGTGAAATACATAAGAGTACACATCAGTATCCTTGTTTTAACCAGCTAGTAATCCAACATAACATTCTTAATCTTAGAGATGAAGACCAGGCAGAAGTTGTTGTTTTTGACCCACTGGTGTATTATATAAGCTTCCTCTAGAGGGCTCTTCACAGCTCAGAAACATTAAAAGAGTCTTTATTAGATTCTAGATTAGTCTAGATTCATTTATTTGATCACTCAGAGCTGGCAGGGGTATGATTTGAGAAACTCCTGGAGACATACAGACACAGCAGCAAACAAACATAATATGTTCTTACCTTCTTAGTCTCTCTGGGTTAGTTCATTAGGTGAATGATACAATTGTGATTGTGAATTAAGTTACGGTGTTGGGGAGTAACTAAAATTGGTGACACGCTAACTGTTCTGTAACTCAACTGGTAGAGCATATAGCACTAGCAATGCTGACGTATAGGTTCGAATCCTGCATATACTGGAAAAACGAGATATGAAAGTGTCTGTCAAATGCACAAATTTAACTGTTTTTTTCAATAGTTCAGCTGTTTTCAAAACAGTTCAGCCAGCTACTTTTTGCCAGGAAGCTGCACTGTGCTGTGCAGGCGTTGACAACACAACACTTCAGCTTTAAGTTGTGTTTCCATGGTGTAAACATGTGATGATGATGATAACGGCAGAAAGCCAATGGCGGAATGTGATTCTGTCAATAATGCACTCCTGCCCTAGCAAAGATGGGGGATTGAATCTATGACCACAGGGAAATGATTCTCCAAACTCATTAGCTTTATGATGAAAACCAGATCAATGTGGGCATCACACGAGCACAGGGTGAGCTAAGCATTCTGGGTAATTTCCAAATGACCTTACACTGACAATTGCTTTCGTTTTGACATGATTTTAAAATAATTAATACAGATCCTGGAGTCATAATCTTATAAGATTTTATAGAACATAATAATGTTAAAAGTAATAATCTGGTTTTATTTATTTTTATTAATTTATTTACTTTCTGCTATTGTGAGTAATAGGAAATAGATTATGACTTATAGAAAACCTGCAATCTATTGTTTATTAATGCATCAAGTCTTATGCTCACCTGTGTTTTAAACGGTCTTACATATATATATATACCAACAACATGTGGTACACTGGTACAGTATTACAGACATTTTCTGGCAAACCTCAAACCTCTGGTCTAATCTTTCTTTTGGTTTATTTAATGAATAAGTTTAAGTTTAAAATTTAAGTTTAAGTTTAAAATTAAAAGTTAGTTTTGATATGACTTATTGTTGGCCTTTGTCAATGCAATCTGTTCTGTTTCTAAAATAATTAATCCTTTAATGCAATAATGCCCAATGACCACAAGATGGTGCTTAATGACTCCCGTTTGTCCTTTCTGTGCGTGCATGGGTTTCAATTACATTATAGGGATAAACATGTTGAAAATGCAGGGAAACTTAAATTACATTATGTGGACCTCACAACTACTTCTCCAGTTTAAACAGCTTATTAAATAGACTAAACTACATCTAAATGAAATTGTGAAAATGCCAGCAGCTTTCTGTGAGGGACAGGTTTAGGTCTCCAACGAGGTCCACAGACCTGCAGAGTTTAGGTCCAACCTTAATTAGGCACACCTGACCCAGCTAATCAAGGTCATTGGTACTGCTAAAAACATCCAGGCAGGTGTGATGTGTAGCTTGGGGTTAAACTTTGCAGGTGGACCTCCAGAAACATGGATTGGATCATTAATTTAGGGAACATAGAAGCTCATTAGCTCACTATAAAAACAATGGAGGTCACGGTAAATCCTCATTTTGACAGAAACAGCAACATGAGTTTGTGTATTATACTATAAAGAAAAACCTCATGATGTACTTTAAGTGATTAAATGATAATTATTTATCTTAGAAGGTCAATAACTCTTTGTACAGGACACAGCATGTCACCCTGTGTTTACTGAGCTGTCAAAACCGGAGAAGAATTGTGTAAGATTGAATGGTATGGGCTGGATAGAGCCCTTTTTCTTTAGGGACTGATGTACCAAGATCCTCTTCGGCAGAACCCTCTGTTTTTTATTACTGAAAAGAAAGTTCTGTTGTGATGTCAAGCTCATGGATAACATCTTATTGATTGCTGCACTGATAATGACTAAAATTCAATTGTTTGTTTGTTTGCTTGCTGGCAGTCGATACTTCTTTCCTCATCGAGGCTGATTAACCCAAAGCACAAACAAAAGGAGAGCGCAGATGAAGCTTCAAAACGATAACGCTAACAGAACCTTACAGAATGAGTTTAAAGCCATACAACAGGAACCAGCAACTTTGAACTATAGAACTTCTTGTAGCTCAATTTGTAGAGCATTGCGTTAGCAGTGCAAAGGTTGTGGGTTTAATTCCCAGTGAACACACATGGTGATAAAATGCATACCTTGAATCTACTGTTAAGTCGATTTGGAAAAAGCTATCTCCAAACCTAAATGTAAACTTGGAACAACCTGAAACTAAAACAGTGTTGAGATGTCATTGTGGTCAATCCCATTTAGCCTCCAGAATGAGTAAGAACATGGATGCAAACATACACCAGGCCTAGTAAATGAGCATTAAAACCCACACGGATCCTGTTTTATCTACTTTCACATTTTACCTACTTTCAACCTTCAAAGTGAGGGTCAAACTTAGAGACACATCAAAATGTGGTCAACAAACACCATTCTGTTCACTTGTATTATGGATCCCCCAAACATTAAAGTATGCTTTTAATCCAGTCTCTTGGTGTGCCTGAGCTCTTCATTTCCATTGATACTAATCTCTTAGTCCCCTTCAACACCCGGTCTTAGCCGAAGAGCTCAGACGCAAAATATGTTTTCATTTTAAGTTGTTGCATTTTTAAGGCTTACACGAATTAAGTTTTCACTCAGGATTGTGAAAATACGTGGAAGAACGAGAACAGTCCCACACAGTCGATAAACAAACTCATTGTGTTGTTTACAGAAGGATTCTGACCTCATTATATCACAATCCACATGGTAGCTAAAAGCTGCTAACTGAATCCTGCAGTATGTAAACTGTGAGGTTTTAAACTATAATTGTGGGCTGGATAAAATAGTTTCAAGGTTATAAGACACTATTCAGGGAAATTGCGGCCTTCACACGCTTGTTCCCACTTTGAAATTGTAATTGTACATTAAAAGCTTTATGGAATAAAAACAAAACAGGAAATAATTTTTTTTCCCAATACATGCTGTTTGCTATGTAAATGTACAATGTTTACAGATATACAAAACGTATATGACCGTAATGGCAACTGCAAACAACATAGTTGAAATGAATTGACTGACAGAACATAAAGTTTTAACAAGAAGTCTGTGTTGTATTTCTAGAATCTTGTTCAAACCAAAACCTACTGACAGGTACCTTTACAAATACATTGACTAACTAATGATTAACAAAACTCAGAAGCTTGAACCTCTAAATATCACTGTGTGTTGTGACTACACACATGCTCTGTATCCTCTCTTATATAAAACAATCTTTTCTCTCTTGGTGTGAGTACAAAGTTTAAAAAATGTGTTTGATATGTATTTTTGGAGCACTATTCATCACAGCTGGAGTCTTTAGCCAGGACACGACAACTTTCCCGGCTAAACAAAATTCTGTTCGAGGTAAGCTTTATTTGTTCAGAAAACACATGCTGTCTCTCATGCACAGACCTTTACACACACACACAAACTGACTGGATCTGTTCAAGCCTGTCTTCTGTTCTCCTCACCTCCCTCAATAGACCTGTTTGTAGCAGTGGGTTCATCTGTGGAGATACCATGCATTGACAGAGAGGAAAAAGGGGTGGAGTGGAGAACTAACAACTCAGTGCTTTTCTTGAGCCCTGTTCTTTCCATAAAGAACATCAGCCTGCAGGACCAAGGCATCTACACCTGCCACCGACCGAATGGAGACCTGATACAAAGAGTCTCTCTACACCTGGGCTGTAGGTTTATGCATTTTTGTCTTTATCTTGTGTTGTGTGTGTAGGTACATGTTAGTATGGTGCAAAAAAACAGGTGACTAGAACAAAAGCGATCTATGGAAGCCTATGGTATGGAAAGCTTAAACTTTACTTAACCCTGCGTAATATTTGTTTTACTCAGATCACCCTTCTCCTCCAGAACTTCACTGTTGGTCTCCAAGTTACCCTAAAAGAGCAGTGTGCTCTTGGACCCTGACCCCTGACCCTATACTTCCAACACATTACATTGTTACATACAGGTATTGCATATAAAAAATGCATTTTGAAATAACTTTGCAATGTAAATGAAATGTTAATGACTATTCTGTTTAGATTTCCTTGTTCTGTCTGCATGGATTTGCATTCTTTAGATATACATTTTGCTTTATCTTGATTCTTGTATCTTATATAACATTGCACCTATTGTGTGCTGCTTTAATTGTCTCCACTGCTATATTTTCTGCATATATGTGACCTGCTATATGTGACCTGCACTGTATTGACTGCTATATGTGACCTTCAGTGTAATCTCTCAACCCCATATAAACTTAAATATAGGAGGTATTCAGATCCACTGTCCAGTATCCATCAATGCCAGAAATGGGGAGAACAAGACATGCAATGCGCACTAGAAGAACTAAAGATCTTTGACAGTGAACCAACCCTCGTCAACATCACAGCTATTAATGCTTTGGGTAGTGCAACACGCATATGGCCGATTGTTTTCGAGGAGATAGGTGAGACTTTCAACTGATTCATACAATATGGAATTTCCAAAATTGCAAAAGCAAACATCTCATCAATGTTTACATCTGTATGCACATTCCACTAACTCCCATTGAATGTTATAATTCTCATCACTGGTTGGTCTGCAGTGAAACCTGATCCTCCAGTCAACATGACCGTGATGGTTATGCCAGGGAAGAAGCTGTCTGTGCAGTGGGCTCCACCACCCAGCTGGCCGGATCCTGTTCATTTTTCCCTTAAATACACGGTTAAATTCCACTGGGGCAAACCTGACACAGCTAGAACAGTGAGTTTTACCATGTAAACCGCATTCAACAGTGTTAACCTGACTACAGATGTTAGTCACGTGACGACGAGATGCGCGCGCAACGGCGCCTGAGGGAAATTTTACCGGGATGCAGATGTGCAAAGATAACTTAAAATAAACTCGTTTACTGACCTTTCATAACTATCATAACTAAATGTTCGTACCAACATTTTAAACTTACAAAACAAATCGCTCAGTCCCAACACTCAACACAAACATATATATAAATATATATACATATATAAATGAATGGAGAGCCCCATTCCATCTAGCATATACTTACTTCATCACTCCTTCGTTGTGGAAAATGTTTATATGACCAATCCGTTCATTTGTTTTAAGTTTTAATCGATATTTCTGCTAAATATTATTTAACTTCACCTGTTGCGCTGACTAGAAGCGGGCGTGATGACGCGCCTATGTGATACTGAAAGCTTATTGGCTATTGTCAGGTAAATGTTCATTCTGATTGGTCAGTTGGTCACTTATAAGAACAGCTTTCATGCTCACGGCGCCTTCGGGCGTTCAGGTCAGTCCGAGCATCAGAGTTTATGAACATTATATGATTTTGACATTATTGACAAAGCTCAGCTTCTTTAATATTGACTTCTTTTTCTCTAGCTGGGCCCTTATGAGTCGAATAAAATGGTTCTGAGTGGACTGGTAACTGGAAGGACCTATTACATCCAAATATCTGCCAGGGACTTTTTGGACAGTGGACAGAGCAGCGACTGGAGTTCAGCTATAAGTGCCACTATACCCGTCCACTGAATTACTACATTACAATAATAACATTAGCCACACTAACTTTATAGAT
The DNA here is from genome assembly GCA_036877625.1 of Ambastaia sidthimunki. Lineage (NCBI taxonomy): Eukaryota > Metazoa > Chordata > Actinopteri > Cypriniformes > Botiidae > Ambastaia > Ambastaia sidthimunki. The sequence goes on along the minus strand of JAZGTK010003021.1, from coordinate 17,766 downwards.
AAAATATAGACTATATTCATTTTTTTCCTTTTATAAACGTATAGCATAGTTCCACATTTTTGACCATTTAGAAATCTACTGATGTATTTTTTAATCTCTTATATATTGTTATTGATTAGGGAAACAATAAGATACAGCAAAAGAAAGTGGTTTCATGCCTGTTCTGGTTTAGTAACTGTTCTTAAAGTTTCACCATGAAAGTTACATTATGAAAATCACAGACTGAAACTGTTTTTAAAGTGCCAGAATTTGTATTAAAGTGTTTTAATGGTAATTGTTGTTATATTAAAAAAATTAAGACAAGACTAAAACACCTGACATGGTAAAAGTCAAAGAAAAACAAATCTGTGTGGTCAAATACAAATGATCAGAAGGAATGTTTAATGTTGTCAAAATGCATTTCTTCACACAAGATCAGGTCTCAGATAATAAAGATTATGACACTAAACTGTTTTCCAACATCTTTTATTGACATATCAAATCCTGCATTTTTACTGCATACTGAATTTTCTTGCATCTACAAAACATCTACAATCAATGGTGTCACAAACTCAGAGTGACGAATACCTAAAGAGAAAGATGGTGCACGAGGCAGGTGTGCCATCACCTTCTCCGGGCTGTGTGTTCCTGGACCGGGCTTCCGGGTGGCATCAGTGGGAATATTATGACGGGTGTGCATGGAGAAAGATGGCTGTCTATTCAGGTAAACACTAGGGTCAGTGCTGTTGTAGCGGCCAGGCCCTGGGGTCATAGACAGGTCCTCTGATGGACCTCCTGTTTTCCTGCGTGCTGACATTGTGAAGCTGGAGCTGGAGGATTTGTGAGGGACGTGGGAGCCAATGAGGTTGGGTAAGGTGTAGCGGTTGGGGGCGGGTACGGCATCCACACTGCGGTAGCGTGTACGGTGAGCCATGGTGTAAGACGGAGGTTTTTGGTGAAGGTTCAAAGGTGGAGCTTTCTCAGGGCTGTAGGCTCCTGGTCCAGGTGTCTGGAACGTCTCAGCTAACAGAACATTTTTAAAAATATGGTGAACTGCTGTATTTGTATAGCGCCCCAGTCTCATTTTGGTCAAAGTCAACACAAAAATATACTCTATGTACTTTCTTACCTCATGCTACATCCTGGTCTTATTCTAGGTTTAGCCAGGCAGTCAGGCTTTGTTATAAATTGGTGTATCAAAACTGTTTCAGTGATCAAAGAAGGGTGAAAAAACTTCTCACACCAGATTAGAGAAAACTCACCTGTCTTCTTCATTCTACCGAGCATGGAGTAAGACGGGATACCATCTCTTCCAAAGCGGGTCATTTTGGCATCTATGTGATACTGAGGCCCTGGACTGGAGTCCACAGAGACCACTATTCATACATTATGAAAAAAACACCAGAGTTTACCAAATTAAAATCTAACAGATGGATTTGATTAACTTAATATGCCATTTTAATCATTATATTGCATGCCATTGCTCGCAAGATAAAGTCCAGATGTGCAAGCAGTTTTTGCATTAATACTTTGATCAGACTGGGTGTTCTGACCCCTCTGCTTTGTGACCCTTCGCTGAAGGAAACAGACATTACATGTCACTAATTAGGCGTGCAAGAGTTTGAGCGCGTACATGCGCTTGTAGAATTTGACAACAATCAAACCTTAAAATGATTAAAGCGTTAGATGTAAGTGTGCCATGTTGATGAATCAGAGTTTTCTGTGTGAACCGCAAGCATGCTTAAGGGCATTCTCATATGATTAAACTAAGCCTGTAATAGTGCAGATGTGAGAAGTGATTGATTTCAGCTCCTGTCACTCATCGTGATGTCACTTACTGTTGCTGCTCATACGGCTGTGGAAGGAATAGGCCGGGCTGCTGGGTTTGGTGTAGTCATGGTTTATGTAACCGATAGTGGGCGGAAGAGCATAACGACCAGGCCCGGGACCTGTAAGCATGAATAAACACAAGGACTGAGACCTTTTATTTGTGT
>JAZGTK010003021.1:0-15743 GCA_036877625.1 Ambastaia sidthimunki | reverse complement strand
TTATGATTGTTGTGTATATACAACTGATTGTGCATAATAATCATTAAGTAGAATAATAAATAATTACAAAAGAAACAACAGTGATTCATTTTGTGACGGTCAATATTACAGCTGCTGGCTGTGATTCTCAGACTCACGGATGTTTTCTTAGGATAAAAATTGTAATAAAATGTGGAATGTTATTCATACGAGACATGAAAGGTCACACATGCTGTGCACATTTCTGAAGTCACCGAGAACCTTGACTGTAAACTTTCATTTGAAATCATCCGACTTTTCAGACGTACACAGTAAAAAGTCACACAACCTTTTAAAAGCGTCGGTAAAAAAAAGAAAAAGTGGTTCTATTCTCAGAATGATACAAACAGGTGTTATAATAAAAGACCTCAACTGACAGTTTCTTTCATCAAACTGCCAATCTGCTTTCAAGAGCCAAATGGGAGCATGCAGTGTGTGTTTCAACTCCTTTCAGAGCCCTGTGCTAAAATAAATTGTCAGACTTCTTTGTTTTGCTGAATAATTCTTTCGACACAGTAATTTACCCAAATGAATCTATTGAAATGAGTAATCGCAAACTCACCCCTTTCTCTGCCAGCGATGATGGGGCGCCGTCTTACAACCTCCCCCATGCTGTTTGTATTTTCCGGCCGACTCTAATAGCTAACAGCGAAATCGGCAACAGGAGGACTCAGGAAGGTCCAGCAAAGGTTGAAGTTACAGTTTATACACACTGAAGAAACAACTGAGGCCTGAATTATAAATGACTCTTACAAGCAGAAGAAACCTTATCCTTGTCCAGGCTACAAGAACGTCCATCTCAATATCTTTCCGCATTACAGATTCCCAAACATCCATCAGTACCTACAATGCACACCTACAGTTACAGCTTGGCAACATATCAGTAAAACACCTCTTATGAATTAATTACACATACACAGCCAGACATTTTTGAAATGACTATATGTTGTAGAAACACTTTATTCTTTCAAGATAACAAGAATATATCATCATGGCCACCATCATGGTCTTATTGCTGACAGAAATTCTTTGTCGACTTGTGATATGAAAATATTTTAACCACATTCACAGAAATGGGTTGGAGTTTTTATTAAAGAACAAATGAATGGATTTCACATTAGCACAGTAAGTCAAATTGGCTGTTCCCGCATGGATACCCTTCAACCAGCACTCAAAACCAATTAAGCCTGCTCGTCTTTCTGTGGCATTGCTTTACAGTAGAACATTCCAGATCAAGTTTCTCTCTTTCTTTCTGATGAAACATTAATTATGAAACACTGTGTGATTTACTTCTGTCAGGATATTTTAAATAAACATTAAATTTGCTCCCCTTTAGTTCTGAACTGAGAACGAGAGAAAAGTGCGTCTGTTGGCTGAAGGCACAAACTTCGGTCGTGATGAGTGTCCAGACATTAAACATTAATCTGATCTATCGCTGGACTCGATGACTCATGTAGAAGGAGGTGACACTACAGCTGACCTCTGGCATGCAGTCAGAGAAGACTCAGGAAATGTAGGTCAAGTTTCTACAGAGTCAAGGAAATGTAACTTTACGAATCTGCATCTAAACATAATTATCACCTGGTTTTCAACAAAACTGGTGCAATAACTCAAAACTAACATGTGCTCCAATAGCTGGACACCTCAGAGAAGAACTAAATAGGCAGGAAATGTAATTCTGCAACTTGATACTGTGCATATTATTGATCTCTGCACCATGAAAGTGCCTGAGGTCTCACTTTACAAACTCTTATTTGTGTAATGACCAGTAAAGGTATTACTGTTACAGTCAAGATCATAGTTACAGTCTTTAGAACACAGAAGAATACATTTTTAGCTATTTAACCCTTAAACTCACTGTAGCAAAACTGCAACAAATAACCAATTTAACTAAATATGGGTTAACCCTCACCCTTTATAATGTATATAATTTGGCAGAAAAATATTTACCAGTACAATATGCATGTCACACACAACATGGTAACTGTCAATATGTTTAGTGACCACAAATGGCAACATCAAAAAAGCACCAAAGTTCATTGTAAATGTTTATAATTGTAAACATGTTTTAACTTTCTAGCAAACTGGGTCGTCTTGTATAGACATCAATGCAGCTGAAATGTAGACCTCGAAACACATTATCAGGGGAGATAAAGAAACTTAAAGAAAACTTTTTAAAGAAAACTGAGATAAATGTATCAAAATTCCAGGTTCCCAGATTGCTGGAAAGTCCTCTCAAGGAAATCAAAGCAAATGTACTTTTATACCCAATAACAGACGTGACATTTTGCAGCCTGGAAAGCTCAGCATTTCAATTCCTGAACCCCTTTCACCCCAAAAGAAAAAATACATAAACACCATGATTTTTATAACATGTGACTTTCTAAAAATGTTTAAAGTTTAAAAAGAATACATCATTATCAATGCCTGGGTCTGGGAAGGTTGTAAAATGTAAAATGTTTTTACTATTGGACTTGGCAGTTTCGAGTCACACAACACACTACACTGAAATCACAAGGCTAAAATGCAGAGGACTTAGTCCAATAGCCTAAAGCATTTTTATTTTCTTTGTGGGTGTCACTCTGGGAAAAGTGTGAAATACGGACCGTGGAAGAGGCCAGAGCAAGAACGCTAATTTAACCAGACAACTGTTCATACACACATTAATCATCTTCCCTGTAGAAAATCACTCTTCTGCTCTCTGGCAAAACACTTGTGTTTTCATACAATTGCGATTTTTTTTAGGAAGGTGGTTTTCTGCTCATAAAAGACCATCTTTATAAGCTCTTTCTTTAAAGAAGGATTTTATGAACAATATTAGGGTTTAACAAATTCAGTCAACAATAACAATAATCTACCTACACATAACTTAAAGAGTCACAACATAACTTTACATTTAAATATGCGGATACAATTTAGTACAAAAATAAAAGCAGTAAAATGTCTCAATACATCATTTTTTTCAAACAGTTCAATGCTACAAACACAGTTACAGTTTTGCATTCCAACTGCAACATGTATACAAACAAGAGAGAGAACATTTGTTGGCCATAACTTCTCCATTCAATAAACGACCATTTTCAGAGCGGATTCCAACATGTTAACGTTGCATTTCTTGCGATGATCCTGAAAGCAGGTGCTGCTTTCTGACTTCGTTCAAAATGCAGCAGAATTTAATGATGGCAAAAAGTCCTGTGTGTGTGTGTTATAGCAACTGCTGATAATGTGTGTGCAGATAACTTTAATGTAAGGCAATATAAACGTAAATTTGGCAATATGTTCTGTGAGGTATACCTGTGAGATTTTTACCATAAAACGCTGAAGAACAGTCACACCTGTTAGACATTCGTGAAAGGGACCTTTGATACAGCCTGAGGCCTTGTTACCTTCCTATTTTTTCAGTTGCCTTGAAGTTACACGCAACGTTTGTTGAATGACATTCTGACATTTTCCATTTGTCCACGAGGAACCTGTCTTAAATCTACAGTCTGCGTTTGGGAGAAAATGAAAATGTCACGGGTCCCGTCGGCTAAACCTGGCTGGTGCATCATCATCCTCCTCGACATAAATGTGCAAATTATGACCTTTAATGAATTGCTTCCCACACGATCAAAAACTCGTATCTCCGCCGATAACGAGTTGTGAAAATATAATCCACAAATCTCCGTGGCTATTATCAAAGAAAGACGTTTGACAGTTTGTGTTCCTGTATTTTCAGGCATGTTAGAGAACAGCACAACTGAAGCGGTGTCCGTGAGACCAAATGCCTGTCATTCTTTGTTGTTTAAACGTTTCGTTTTTGAGTTCATCTGCACTTTAACTTTCTTGCACTGAGCCAAGCAGCAGTCTGGAAAATGTGAATTCTTCCACAGTGTGCTGTTGTTGTTAAGCGTTCTGCCTGCCAGCAGCGACGTGCTATGATTTATCTCCTTGAAGAACCTGAAAACAGACAATATTACAGTAATCAGATGAACACATACAGAACATGAAAGGCTTCATATAGACATTCGAAAACAACCCAAGATCATGGATTCGTCACGGTTTACGAAGGGGAAAAAAAGCTAGTTTAAGTCTTTGCATGTTTGCGGTATAAATGTTTAGAGATTTGTATTTTGTTATTAGAACTGTTATTGCGAACTGTCTGTTTGGTAACATCATGTGATGGTGGTGGCCCATCCAAAATGATGCTGTAAGATCTTCTAAACACTCTTCTGTGATGCTGACAAGCATTTGGGACACGTTATTTCATAAAACAGACAGACCACAACACACCAGAGACATATGACAGAGGAAAATCTTCTCCGCTGGCTATATTCCCCAGTGCTTTCAATTTTCTGACACTGTAGGACAATCCCTGTCATTTCCAAAAGCAAGATTGTTCTGAAGCTGACAGCTGTGCACTCAGAACCGAACACATATGGAGATCTGCGCGTATGATGTAGAAATTAATTCCGTAAGTTTATTTGAAAGATTCCACAATCGTTTATGAAAAACTACCTGACTTTGCCTTATGTTATTTACTTGTGTGGTTACCAAGCAAAACACAGGAAACTTGGTACAATAACACAAGAAACGTTTTAATTAAATTAACTCAGGCAACTTCAATAAGTCATTCCGTCCGTGTATTCTGTCTCACAATGTTATGAGAGCAAATATCCCTGGCAAAACAAAGCTGAAGAAACTGAAGCTGAGGAAAACCAGACGCTCATCAAAAGTTGTGATTGATTTGGGTTAGAGAGAGAGGTAAAACGCAAATGTATATCTTCTTACCTACCTGGTTGCGAGTTTTGTGAGATTTCTGCAGCCAGACCCGCCACTGGTCATACAGTTTGATGCTCATACCGCTGCAGCCGTAAGCGTGTTTGCGAACCCAGCCGAAGAACTGCTTCAGGTCCCGGCGTAGCGTGGAGTTCTGTTGCCCCGCCTTTGAGTCACATGACCCCGTCATCAGCCGCTCTGCCAGGCGAAAGAACAAAATCATGCATGCATCACTCTTATCGCAACAGATGCAGCTCGCAGTTTACATTGCGAGCCAAATGCAAGTTGGGCTAAAAATAAATCCTGTTCCATTTCAAATAAACAGCAGGTTTCTGAGCGCCAGATGTGAGGCGCTTCAGAAGAGTTAATGTGCAGAAAAGTTAATCTGTTAATCTTCAGAAACAATCCTCTGAAAAAATATATCAAACCCTCCCCTGCGAATCTCTGGCAAGCCACAAAATGGGGAGATGTATGAGGAAGGTAATGCGTTACATGTGCTAGCTGGTGTCTGCTGGATCCAGCATTGTCTTGGAAATATGTATCTGATTATAGACTGGACTGCACGACACATTCGAAATGTGAAAATATGACGAAGGCAACATCTCAATCTGACGCTCATGGCTACCATTTAACCAGGCACAATGTGTGATGCCTTAAATCTGCTTTTATTTATTTACCTCTAATCTTGCTTTTGGGCGTCCTGCCATTTTAATAATAGCCACACAGAGAAAATGATGGAGAGATGGTTTGATACATGATACAAGCCAGATTTGAATGCCTGTTTGCTGCATGAGAGCCACTGCGCTAAGTGACAGGTATGCATGCTAACCACATGGTTGTGGGTGCAAGAAGTGGTCATGGTTTGGCTGGCCAGCAATGGTGCCATTAGCCCCTGCTGGCAGATGCCATAACTACACCATCTGGACCTACAAACCATCTTTTTCCATTTATGGCTATTGAATTATAGCCGTATGTTACTGTAGCTCAACGGGTGAAGCATTACATTAAAGTAAGATTCCCAGGGAGCAAACATACTGATCAAATGTATATCTTAAATACAATGTAAGTGTCTTTGGTTAAAATCGTCTGCCAAATGCATGCATGTAAATAACAAAAATTTGGGGTGCAAATGTCTTCATGACTATTTCATTATTTTGTAGAGGATTTACTGATTGTTGGAAGGGCCTTTTAAGCGTGAAACAGATTTATTCTTGCAAGTAACAGGTTTTGAAATGATGTTTTTCTTACCACTGTGTGGCGTTGAGGCTGCGGTTGGGTGACTCCAGTCGCTCCAAATACCGGCTTTCCTGGAGCCCAGGATGCCGACGGGATTACAGCGAACCTGCACGAAATACACCGTGCCGGGCCTCAAGCCTGCCAGCCTGCAGGAGGTCTGATTCCCAACGTCATCCACCACCTGCGAAGAAAGACACCCAAAACCATCCGTTACATCAAACAGATTAACCAGATACCACACACACGATCAGCCAACGGCCTTGTTTAACGTTCTCTATATGCAGAAAAAAAGCCATTCACTTTCAAATCCTTAAGCGAGTTTGCACAAGTTCACCTACAAAGAGGGAGAACAAAAAAAAATCCCCCTCTATGTACTCCTGGGGGATTTATCAACATATATCGAAGACAAAGAGAAATACACACACAACGGGCCCAACAGGTAAGTGACACACACACAGACATAAATAATTACGACTGCTTTTGGCTCTACACAGGAAGTGCAAACAATTCCCCCCAGAGCAAATCTGTTATCTATAAATCTATTACAGATTGAGTAATTGGACGGGTGAAGACAACATCGACAGCTTGTAGACGGGGTCATGCCAACCCGGTTCCTGCCTGCGCCTCTGATATTCCCTGTAAACGGTGCATGTTGAAGCAGAGGTATAGTCGGGATTCTCAGGAATGTCGGAATGGCTCTGAGAGGGAAAATAGGGCCCGGGCCCCTGTAATTATTTACAATCCCGGAACCCCCCGAATCAGTGCCATTCCGTGGTCCGTTTTCAGACTCACATTTCAAATGCTACAAACACGGTTAATATGCATGACTCCGTAATCCGAAGGCCATTAGCATTGGAACGTGATGAGCGGCCGAATGTTTACATCATCAGGTTGCCGTGTAACAGCCACGCTGGGTAATTATTTCCCTTTCTACGGGCTGTGTAAGCAAGTCTACGAGGACGGTGCGGATCGGGCGATAATACGACTCGCTAAATGTGATAAAAAACAACGGCTCATCTGCTGCTGATGTGCTTTTCATGGTCAGTGTCATATTTAGACTTTGTCAAACCGTGTAACTGACAGCACAGAGATGGGTAAGAAAAAAATGATGTAACCAAACTCTGCCCAGTTTTAGAAGGAAACCTGGCAACTGATTGGATCCATATGACTGAAATGGGGACAGCGAAAGCTTAAGTTTATTTGAAACCCTAAAGTTTAGCCGGACTCTTCCGTGTCTAGAGAACTGGAAACCATGTGGTGTTCAGCTACAGCTGGACCTGACATTACAAGCGAGTAATACAAACATCCTAAATTCTACTGAAACACGTCTGTTGTCTTTTGAAGCACCATAATTAATCATTGTACCATTAGCTACTTTGGAAATGCTTTAAAATGGAGAAACTGACATCGGTTTACATTACAAATAGAAGTGGGTGTAACGGTGGATTTGAATGAATATAGTCATGAGAATAATGAGTGGGTGGGTCTGGCAGAGCGTGTGTTACAGTAATGTCACAGTGATGGGGATAATGGGGTCAGCAGAACGTGTGGTGAGATCTTCTGCACCTTCCAGTCACTGCTTTCCTCCAGTCTGTATCTGATCTGGTATTTGGCCTGAAACAGGAAGTCCTTCAGTGCAGGAGGAGTCCCCCAGCGTACGGTCAGCTGGTCCTCCAGGTCGCCCACACGGCTCACGGTCACGTCTGTCGGTGGGTCTGTTGTCACTGCGAGAGAAGGACGTAAATCAACATTAGACGCATATCTGAAATTTACTGTAACCTTAAAATTCATTTAAGAATAAACAGCTTCTGTATAACTCCCAGCTAACAATTTTAGGTTGTAGGAACGTTTCCCTAATATTTCCATTAAGAAACAAAAATGGTCTAAGAATGTTTAAAACATTTATTTTTTTAGACGTTGTATTAACATTATTGTTTTGTTATTTTAACTTTTTAAACATTTAAAACAGTCCACTAACAACTTAACAATAATGTTTTTGATATGTTGCATTTCTTACCAAAGTAATAAAGCAAAACAAAACTCTTAATATACAATAATGAATGCAAATAAATTGGGGGAAGGTGGGACAACTTAGACATTTTGCCCCCCAGATATAATGGTTGCTACACTCCTGGATTTTGGCCATTATCTGCAAAAATGTAAAAGCATAGATAGTGCTTCAAATTCAAAGCAATTGTGGTTTGCTTGGATCTCCAAACTGTTGTTTAATTAACCGGTAACGTAGATGAGCATTGTCTCTGTTGCTAAGGAGGGGTAAGCAGTAGGTGTGGTGGCTGTCTCATAAGTATGGCATGTTTCGAGTAGCACCCACCTTCCTCTTACTGCACTTTCCATTCAATTGCCCTGCCTCCCCCTTCAGGTGCAGTTACTCTGATACACACAGGATGCAGAAGTTTATAACCTTCCCTAAATTAACTTTTACTGCAGAGGGTCTTTATCAAACGTTAAAGCCATCTGAATTTAATACAAAACGCTTTCTAATGTCTTGCCAACACAAAATGCCCCCCGACTTAAGATATAACAATACTAATTCCATTTTTATTAACATGTCTGTAGTTAAAACGTCACTGTGGAGAGATTATGTGAAGGTTTGGCCAGAACTCAAAGATAAGATCTTAAGGTTTCAGAAAAAACAGACTTCACCCTTTCAGTCACATTACTAAACAGTAGCCTCAGGCTGGTCACGGTAAAAGGATTAGCGAAACCTTAAAACGCAAACCTCCTCTCGACCGAAAAAGCGGGGGCTGTAAGTCTTTCAGGTATGTGTGAGTAGGTGGGCAGAAGTGAGCCACAGAGAAATTGATGACGCTGTGACGGGCCAATGCAATTCGTCACACCTCCACCCAGATTTACAAGGAGTGGCGCTCTCACGTTGCACGTGGACCTCTCGTGTTGCACGCTGGCCACAAGAAGAACGCCTGGGGCTTGCGCTTAAAGGGGGTCAAAGGTCACATACTCACCCACGTCTAAGATATCCAGGTTGATGACGTCAGACGTGGCAGTTCCGAGTTGGTTGGAAGCCTCCACCCATATCTCGTAGGGCGTGAATAGGGCGAGGTCACGGGGGATGTAGCACGTGTACGGCTCTCCTGCGTTGTAGTCCTCGCACACTTTTTCTCGCCCGTACCACCTGCAAACATTATTTTCAGAGGTTTGCCAATAACGACACACCATACACATTCATGATGATATTTAGCTGGTCAGCAAATCTATAGCTTTACACACACCTTACCAAAAAGTTTCCTACGCAAAGAGCACTGTAGAATATAGAGATTATGAGTGGAAGGATCCAATCGTTTCGCCTAGGTTTTGGGAATTGTTTCCTAATTATGGCTAATTCCTTCTGGTATGGAAATGGGAATATGAAAATTGCTGTCTGCATACCATCCGCTCACTGGGCATGAAAGCCAATAAGTAATTAATTACTGAACCGTCTGCGAACAAAATAAATAACATATACAGCGAACACGAACAAAAAACATTAAGGCTACTGTAGTCTGGATCCTGTAACAGTTTAAGCTACCGATCAAAATAATTAAGAGGATTTTCCTCCCGTGTGTTTAGCATCTGTCCGTCAGGAGGGATTAGCACAGACAGTTAGTTCAAGACAACCATGAACATCCCAACACTGTCCTCCAGTAAACGGGCATGTAAGAACTCGAAACATACAAACATGATAAGGCGTGAACTTGGGAATCGGCATCTGCATGTAAGACAATGACCCGTGCCACTGACCTGAGCTTATATTTAAGCGTGTATTTCGTCTTGATGAAAGTTTCCCCCTGGCCCCCGGGGGCCCATTTACAGGTGAGATCTTTGGTGTTCCTGGACCAGCAGGTAAGGTTCACAGGTTTCTCAGGAGGCACTAAAAAACACAGAGAAAGATGATAAGCTTTTGTTTAGCTGTCAAAGTGAGTATGTGGACAATAACTCCTGCCAATATCATTACACCAAACTAAAAGTGCATTTTATCACACTTGCTGGTTTCGTAAAGCGCCAAATATGTTAAGAAACGTACAGAAAATGAGGCAAAAACCTAAACACAGCCATGAGAGAACGTTGGCTAACGAAAACATTAGTAGAACTTGATTTACACACACACACACAAATATATATGTTTATACACACACATACATATCTAAAACTTTATTTTCAAGTAGTTAATGTAACATTTTAAAAACTACATTTTGTAAGTTCCAAGAACTTTCAAAACAACATTTTGAACGTTTTTGTTACTTGATGACAATGTCAGGGAATTCTTACAACCTAAAATTGTTAGCTGGGAACGTTCAGAGCGTCTGAAATTAATGGCTTTACTTTTTGATTTTCAATAACGGACGAGTGTCTTCAGCTGTCATCCTCATTTAAAGTTCAGGAATGAGGCCAAGATTCCATTCAGCTGAGAACAAAAGAGACTGCGTCTGAGAGTAAGAGTATGATTATATGAACCAAACCTTACAGAGGACACCTTAGAGACACACAGAGCCCCACTTGTCTTAACACAGCAATTCACACACACGCGGATGCACACACACTTATCATAACTACGTTTCTGGCTTTCCATCTTTTTTCCAAATGACCAGACGCTCACTTCCTTCGCTCTGTCTCGTTCTCGCTTTTTTTGTCTTCGCGCGTGTCTGTGTTTGTAATTTTCCATATTGTCACCATCGCTGGTAACTGGACATATGCGTCAGCTGAGGAAAGAGTCTATAAAGGACCACACAGGTGCATAACAGTAAAACAGGCAGATGTCTTTAAGGGTTTTTATGCGACTCTCGCTGGTGGACGGCAGAAAACTTTAAGTACGGCAACGACTGTGGCTCTGTGGCAAGGGTCAAATCATAAAGGCTGTGTAATACTTCTGCTTCTGCTTGTTCTCCACAGCTTCAGGCTTACAGAGTTACCCACAAGCTTTACGAGGCCCCCAGAGATCTCGCTAGATGCCCCTCTGGTGTCCAAATTACATTACAAACAGGTGAAGAAAAATTACAAGAACGAACATGAGTAAAAAACAAATAATATAGTACAGATCAAACAAAACAGAACATTTTCTTAATTTCTTCATTAAAGCTGCAATCCGTAACATTTTGGTTTATATGTTACAAATATATGTTTATATGTTTATAAATTCGTTTAACTAATAATTTGGTTTATGATATGTTAATTAATTAATTAACATATATTAACAAAAATCACTTATTGAGCAAGTAAATGACAGATCAGTGTGTAACGCAACCTGCTTCCCCCGATTCCTAACTTAAAGTAATCTTGTGATGTTTCAAACAGAGATGGCAGTACACAGACAAAAGTTATGGACTGCAGCTTTCATTTTACTCTGTGGCAGTAGTCGCTGGCCCACATTCGAGTGCCATCTCAGATATCTATATTAATTACATCTGTAGATGCTTGTTTCTGGTTTTATCTCAGCTGGAGGCCTCTGGCAGTCAGAGGCCCCACAGCACTGGCCCCATGCGCCCTCCCCAATTAAACACACGCTCTGTAGTTTTAAAACAGCCCAGAGTAAATACGAACAATATGGTAGACACACTCACTGCCAACATAGATACAGGAGCCGGCCAGCACATGACCCCCGCTGTTATGGCACACCAGGTTGTCTCCAGAACGTTGGCGGGACCCGGAAAGCCGCGGGAGCGTTACGCTGAGCACGGTGGGGCTCAAAACGCTGTAGGTGCTGCTGGGAAGACGCTTCCCGTTTAGCGTCCAATAAAGAGACCCGGCGTGCAGACCGTGGTCTGGATTCACTGAGCATGTTGCTGTCAGGCTGGAGCCGATGGGAAGGGCGGGATCTTGAGGGTAGATGGTGGCCATCTCTGAGGGAGGGTGAGATACAGCATGTTAGTGCTGGAGAGAGACGCGGTGGTTGGTTATGGTTAAGCTCTCGTTATGTGACGCTGACCCAGCTAACAATTTTAGGTTGCAAGAATGTTTCTCTAACGTTTTCATTAAGTAATAAAAACATTATTTTGAAAGTTCTAGAAACGTCCACTTTTTAGACGGTGGATTAACATAACAGGTTATAAGAACATATTCAAGCTTTTTAAATTCTGTATATGAATAACATTTTGATATACATGACATGTAACCTTTAAAAAAAGTTCTACTAATGTTACTAAAAAGCATGTTTTAATAACTTTGAAAGAACTTTTAGAGAACATGAGCCAATGTTCTGAGAGCGTTCCCTGTTAGCTGGGGAAGGAGACAGACCAGCCTCATGACTAACACATCAAAAAAAAGTTGATATTGACAGCAAAAATCAGAGCAACATGCACATGCCCCTTCCAATTACTGAGCAATACTACTGCCTGATCGAACACTGTGGCACAAACATTCACAAAACATTCACGTCTGAATTTGACTGTGTGACCATCAAACCGAACTAAAGCTTTAATAAGGTGCTTTCCTTTTCCTTCATGTTTTATCTCGCCTACAGCACCAAGTGAGTCAGAATCCACTGGTTTCTCCTAAAACTAAATCGATACATGACGCATCAGAGAATGAGATACAGGAATCCCAACACAAGAAAAAGTTTATATGGTTCAGTATGTAGTTCATACTTCATGTTCATAATTAATAAATGTTGCCTGTCCTTTGTATTGTATAAAACACCATATAAATAAAAATAACCCGTTTAAAAACGTATATTTCTCAAAGCTTCCCAAACCTTTGACTTCTACAAGTCATGCCAAAAGTTCCTGGACAGTTGATTCTAATGGTTTAAACCCTGTTCATTATCATAAAATGTGTCAATCTGGTGCAGTTGGGTAACAGAAGTTAGTAAAAAAAAAAAGAAGTAAAAGTAAAAAGAGGAACTGCCGTGTTTTTACACCAAATTACATCAAGATGGACCGATTGACTAACCTTAAAGAACACAGTGAGAGAAATCTCCCCACATCAGAGAGAAAGATACTTTTAAAACAGCTCTTTTATCCCAGAACACTAATGAAACAGAATCAAGGAGAAAAAGTTTAATGACAGTAGCAATTACATGTATTTATGGCAGGTGTCTGAATAGGAAATGGGCTGTAAAATATTTGTTTTCAAAAGGTCTCATGAGGTGATCTCACAGTCCTGTAATCATGAATGCAAAGCAAATCACAGAAATCTTTCATGCAAATGTGACCATTGCGAGAACGAACGGTGAGGAGCCCCATTTAAACATTCCTGCCCGTGTTGTCATACCACAATGATGTTTTAAAAGGTTACTTCTGTCTACACGTTTTTTCCTTTTAACTCTGTTTATATTTCGCTGAGGCCCTGAAAAAGTCTCCCTGATGCTTTCGTGTTTAATGTTAACTGTATTACAAAGCAGAGGGACGTTCACCATCACCAGAGACTGTGAGGAGTTTCGCTCTCATAATCCCAGTCTGGCACTCGGGGTGTGAATGAGGCAATATTTAATGAGATGTAATTACTCTTCCACTAACACCTGCGAATGTCACGTAAGGGGAATGTGATAAATACTCCTGCACATTACTTTCACAATAGCTATTAATAATTGTGCCTTATGTTATTTGCCTCACAATTATCCTCTTTGATCCTGTTACACTGTCCTCTGAAGTTCATTAAAACACAATTAAACCTCACAGTCACCTATATTTCACCAACCCCAAAACATCACATCAACGCCAATACAGAATCACACGTGCATTACAAAAACAAGAAACATGATGGAAGATTTTTTGTTGTGAAGTTCATGAGGTTAAACCCTCCATGTGTTCAATAAATTATGATCTGACCTGTTAAAAGTTTAACCCCTGACAGACTTTTCCAACAGTGCAATTCTGGGACACCTTGTCAAAATACAGCAACACAACAACAGCAATGCAATTCAGACAAAAACACACAACTTCATGTACACACCAGAAAATATTACAGCTCACATTTGCTGAGCAACTCAAATGTCACTTCTACGAAAAAATATTTTGATTAACTTATGCAACTTTCTCTGCAAAAATATTATGCAATTACAACATTAACTTTTATCCTGAAATGTGACATTTGCTGGTTTTAAATCGACGCTGAGCGCGTCAAACACAGAAACAAGCCGATACGGGACGTCAGAACACATGCGAGTTAAGACAGTGTATAAGATTCATGTGTAAGTTACTCACGGGTAGAAGACGACAGCACACCGGCAGCACAGAGGAGCAAAAACAAAACCCACATCATCTTGCGACAAATCTTCGCTTTATAGCTTTAAGCACAAGTTTGTTTTATTGCTCTATGCGGGGGTATTTGATCCACGCATGCAAGCTGAGCGCAAGCACGCCGAGAGCAGCTTCAATGCACCCGAACTGTTGATCTCAAACTCCGCAAGATTCGCGCTGGTGTCCCGCTGATGATCCAGGACGCCAAACCTTACAGATTATTCACCAATTGTTCTGTGCATTGGTCTTCTTCATTTACTTTTGGCATCGTTTACGGCTGGTGAGCTTCCCCACTGCTAGGAAACATCCAAGTTTATACTTTGCAAACTCCGCCCATGTCTTCCCACACAGTTCCAAGTCATTTTTTTGCCTCTTTCGTTTTATTCCTCCCTTCCCTGTCTGTGCCCTCCTCTCGTCTCGACATTCCCATATTTCTCCTGAATTTCCGCCAAACTTCAAGCTACCTGTGGGCCGATAGATTTGTGTTTTGCGGATAGCGCATTATTTGCGGGTAATGTAGCGCAATAGGCGCAGTCGCAGGTAAAACCTTTGAAGTTCATTCTGCGCTTCTTTCATGACACCTTCTGTATCAGCCGGAAAGGGTAACAATTTAACCTGCCCCCATTGTTTTACACCGTGCATGTTTTTCAGATAACAAATGTAGGATTGCAAAGAAGAAACAACATTTTTGAACTTTTTGGTAATTGTTTTGATATGAAAAATACGCGTGTAATACAAATATATAGTTAGAATTATACATATAACTAATATAGAATATAGCATTAAATAATTATATCAAGACAATAAGTTGAAAATGAAAGCACTATATTCCGTTAACATCTTTGCAATTGTTTTAATATAAAAAGCAACTCTACAATCAAAAATAACGTTTTTTAATGTGTATAAAAAGAAAGAATTAAATCAAGACAATAAGTTGGAATAGAAGCACTATATTCATTAACATACGGGGAATTGTTTTGATATAAAGAAGTAACTGTACAATAAAGAATATGATGGACTGTTTTGTCTAATATGGAATAAAGTATGTAGACTATAATACAAGATAATTTTGCTCTGATAGCTTTTCAAGGAAGGAAAACTGGGCATGTAATTGTTTCTTTTCTTTCATTTTTATGTAAGTTTTAATCAATGGAAAACTGATGTTCATTCAGTATCAATGCCTCAACGTTGTCATGACTAATGTTTGACTAATGGAGGTTATGAGCAGCTGGAGATATGGTCCTTGTTCACTGAGTCACTCATTCAGCGAGGGTGTATATTTTGAAACAATAACCATGACAGACGGTTCGCCCGTGGGTCAGCAAGCCACAATGCAGAGCTTTATCTGCTGTAGAAGAAGCGCTTGTTAAGACCCAGTTTACCGTTAGTTTCATGCTGGTTCTGTCTGGTAAATGAATGAGTAGACTTCCTTTCCAGTTAGCACCATTACAATGCTATAATGAGAGGGAATGACATCCTGTCAAGTCTGAAAGGGGACAAAGACGGAACATTCATCTGAGAGAGATGGAGCCCTCAAAAAAA
>JAZGTK010003020.1:0-28932 GCA_036877625.1 Ambastaia sidthimunki | reverse complement strand
AAAATCATTTTGTCAGCAGCACAGATTGAAATAAGTGTGGTGGTGTATTAAAATTATAATAGGTGGTGCAAGTTCTTTGCAGCGTAGCCATTCACTAAAACCTGGATTATAAAAAGCTGCTATTTAATATATCCTTTCTTGAAAGCAATTCAATCTCCAGGCAATAATGAAGAGAGAGATCTTTCAAAATAAAGGGAGAGGGATAGAGATAATGAAATTATAATTATTTCTTAAGTGATTATAGGATTGACTAATCACTTTGATACATGCAGCAAGCAAGAACACTACGAATACAGTAACAGAAAACAAACTTGTCTGCAGTTGCTTCAGCGGGATGACAAAGGTGGATGTCTGCCACATGATATGATCTCTGTATATACGATTTGTGCTGGGCAACATCTGAGGTTCTTGACTGTAATCTCATCAAGTCTTGCAATGTCAGGATGCTCACATGTGTCTGTGCTGGAGGGCTCTTGTATCTGCTCCAGCCTGGCTCCTGAAGATGGAGCTCTGCTCCAACAATGTGGGTGCAGGGCTGGGCCACCACCCTGACACGCTTAGGACCTGATGATGATTGATCATGTTGTTTTCTTCATTACTTTAAACCCAATCAGTGCTTGCTGTAATTTGAGTAATGATAGCTCATTATTGCCAATTGCACATTTAAGGGCTTAATTTACCCTTCTCTGTTGCACCTTTGGGACATCTGCATACGATGGATACCTTTGAGATAAGGGATCGATAATTCTCTATTGCACTGTTTTTAACTAGAATTTTTACCACTTTAGATCCCTCTCTGATACGCATCTGCAACTAGGATTGTATAAACACAAATAAAAGGGAACTATTAAAATAATAAAAATGCTCATTTTGAGTTAAATAGAAAGACTGCGGAAAAGTTAAAATATGTAGCTATGAGTTTGTAGTTAATTACTGAGAAATAAGAACAGAGATCGCTACTATTCTATCAAAAAAAATTCTCTTTATAAAGCACGTTATCTCTATTGTTAAACGCTGTTATCTAAAATATAGAAAATACATGTTTTCTAATCTAATTACAATACATAGCCAAGAGCTTCATGCATATTCAAAATATTTTTAAATAAATATATAATTTTGAGAATTCTAAATGTTTGAAGGTCATTTTAATCCAAAACCTTTAATGAACAACCTGTTAAACACACAATGCCTCAATTACACTGATTAAATGAGCAGATGTTCAGTGTTTTATTAATTTTACCAATTAATGGCAAAAATAATTAGATTATGAATCTATAACCACTTTTTATTAGCCTCCATGATGTATGTCAAATATTGTCATGACATCAATAAATACATATTATTATGTATTTATATTATTATTGTTAATATTTAGTTTTCTGCATATTGCCCAGAGAAGACTTGTAAGATTTGTAAAAGATCATTTAGGTCACACTAAACATTTACATCATATATCTGGTGAGGCATTAAAGAAAACTTTTTTACATTCTCGTGTAAAATATGTATTATTCATACAGGAAAATAATAGTCTCCCCACTTCAGGGATAATCAATATTAGAAAACATCTCATTTTTTAAAGACAGTGTAAGCTTATTTAGCACAAGCTTTGATCAACTGCTCTGCAGGCTGAGGCTCAGATGTGTCAGGGAAATGGAAAAAGAGGGGTCACACCAGGACCAGAATTAACAGGAGATTTGGAAACCGAGGAACTCATCATCCTCCAGGAAACTTTTTCAGATAGAGGTGTTTTATCATAATATAACATTATTGCTGGCCTGATTTCTCTTTGAGTTTCTAGGGTTTTGAAAAACTAGCTTTGTTTTCGGCGTAATAACAAAGAAAGGGGTAAAAAGGTAAAAACTCAATAGGGAGGGTATAATCATCTTTCTATCTTTTAACATACAAATTTAAGTATTTTTTAAAGTATGCAAAGAATTTTATATTGAATATGCCTGTGGCAAAACAAACCCCTAATTGTGGTTCTGTAATGGTCAGTCCTATAGATGCTGCATCATAACATAAGAATCACTCACCAAAGTCAAAAAAGGGGCTTCAAAGTGCTTAAAACTGGTACAGGTGTCTTAAACCAACAATGCTCTCTTTGAAAGTACTCACAACAACTGTGATTTTGTGGGTCCTACTGATGTCCTAAATTGCAGGAGAAGAATGGGGCTTTTTATCAGGGCTCCGGTACCTACGCTACTGGTCTCTGTACACACTCATTCCTGCCCTTTTCATCTTCCTGCCTTTGGAGAATTCCCCTAGAAAATGTTGCCTTCTTTCTTCTGCTGGAAATTTTAGTTCATCAAAAAAAGGTGAATCTAGGTGCTCATATTGTGGTCACGGCCATGTACAGCATCATTAAAGGGTAAAATAGGGAAGGCCTACATATAGGTCCAAGAATACGGACAAATACACACAAACACTCGGAGGGGCATTTGATGTTATCCTCTGTCAATGTTTGAAGCCAGATCCTTGTTATCAGAGTGCAGCTCTGGGCTTCATTTCTTGGCTTTTTGAGAGCAGGTCAGAGGCTTTCATGTGAGAGGAACACACATGTGTTTGCAGTCGCCAGTCGTGTGTTTGCAGTCGCCACCAGAGGAGGACCACGACTTCAGTGCTGCTTATCTGCTCAAAACGCCTGTGTCCAGGTGATACATGTACCTACATGGTGATCATAGCAAGTGCACAAGAACAACACTATATCATATATCTGAAAAGCCTGAGAATATTTATATACAAGTATAACTGCTGAAGAAATACTTGCATAATTCTATGACTGATAGCCCCATGAAGCAGCTATTTATCTTTAATACTGCGGTAAATACTGAGTATAAATGATGTGTTGTAATAGTGCAGTAGTGTTTTGGGTTTAACAATTCATTTAATTTGGCACTTGGCAAAAACTGTTAAAAGATCACCTGAACACATGTAAATTGTGATGGTAGAACAAAAAGCAAACATGAGTGAAATGGCTTTTCTTGGCCAATGTGAGCTAGACACACATGCTTCAGTCAGTCATTTTCTGGCTTTATGCTTCTCTGTAAACCCCCCAGCCTTCGCATTTCTCAGGTCCCAGAAATCAACCAATTACAGGCTATGTAAGCAGGCGTGTCACTCCCCCTCTGCAGTGATGCTGCTATTTCCTGTTTTAGATTAGCTTTGCAAAGCCTGAACAGCCGAAGGACTGAGGAGGGCCTGCAGTGACACAGCACTATAAAAGTACAGCACTGAAATAAAGGGGTGGGGAAGTGAAATAACTCATACATTAAAGTCTGCAGTAAAATATCCTTTTTATTTCCCGTTTTACACACAAGAAAACCTAAGCAAGGCTAATCTACGGTAAGAAGTTACAAGCCTGAAAATCTTTCCCCTGTGTTTGTACCATAAAATAATTGGTGTTTAGGCCTATTTCACACTAGGAATTTGAACCATATGTGCCTTCAACAAGTCCCCCGAGAAACAAAAGAGAGGGCGGAAAGGGGGAGGAAGAGAGAAAGAGGGAGGAAGCAAGGAAAAAGAGAAAGTTTATGGGTAGGATTTTCTATTTGACTGTAATCACTTCTCTAGAGGCCCATTGGAGTCCCCAGGCCAAAGAAAACAGTTATGATTGGAAAGTGATACAGCATGCTCACATGCTGATAGGATGGCTACAGTTTTCTTTTCCTAAGCTGTACTCTTCCTTTACATCTCCTGTAACTTTGGACTACAGCTTCTCTGCCACGAGGGAGTAAAAGAAGAGAGGAAATGGAAAAGAGAGGTGGAAAAAAGTAAAAAGTTTGGTCTCCTAAACCCTTCAGCTACCCCAGGCTGTTTTCTCTTGTTAATGACCACCTATCACCCTTTCACTCTTTCCACAAAGATTTACAAGATAAGTGAAGGGCAAATTACCATGAAATGATTTGGGTTCCTACAGAATGTCAGGTGGTATTAGTGTGAGGAATGTGCATCTCTAATCTCGCAAATATTTTCTAACTTCAACGCAGGAACACAGTCAACCTGCGCAGTTGAGCTGCTCTTAAATTAAGATGACCAACTGAAAGCACAAGCGTCAGAAGTACAAAATGCAGCACCTAAGCTAAAAAGAACATTCTCAGAATGTTGTATGAGAATGTTGTAACTTTCTCTAAAACTTCCCTCAAAGTTATCAAAAACGTTCTTGCAGTAATGTTAGTAGAACATTTAACAATATATATATATGAAATGTTCTTACAACCTAAAATTGTTAGCTGGGCAACTGTTGTGTGTTAGCTAGAAAGTCAGAGAAAAAAAGAAAGTCAAACATAATACTGCAGTATGTGCTCTTACTTTCAAAAAACTGTTCTGACTAAAATGTGAAACCAGACTTTTAGATGTTCACCTCCTCCAGCCACACAGACAGTTTTGTTCGAAATCCTTTGATATAAAAGACAAACCAGTTATTTTCTAGATTATTTCACACTGTAACACTTGTATCACATTCATACAGCGATATATTAGCTATATATTTTTTATTTCAGATTTTATTTATTTTTCTCTCCAAGTTATTACTCCTTACAGGTCGCAAACAGCAAATTGTGCTTAAAAGATTTCAAACACATAAATTATTTACTCTTGCAGAAGTTCTACAGAGCCTTTCTTTGTGCACTTCCAGACTACGAGAGCGGGTCACCACAAGGTAATTGGAGTTAACAGATGCTTCAATTCCCACAGATTCCCTCACGCTGAAATCATTAATACACAATTGCAACCAGAAGGACAGCATTCTCTAAGTATAGATTCATTATGGTGAGAACCAGGGATGAAATTATATTCACGTGCCCCTCCCCTCTCCAAACGCTCTATAAGAGGGCTACGCTATAAATACATGGATGCACAAGCAATGCAGTGTAACGGACTGTAATGGCGTTAATGAAATGGGCCTTCTAAACGTCACGTCTCCTGGAGTACAGTAACTCGATATTACAAACTCCTGTACCAATTCTTTGGAGGTACAGAAAACCATGCTTGACAGACTTGAACTGACACAACCTACCTAACAGCTTGTACAAAGGCCAAGCATTTGTTGGCAGCCGCTAAACACAAACCGCCTAATACGCTCGATGCACTACGCCTTGTACCTCTCCTCGCCTGCTTCGTGCCATCTCTGTGAGTAAACATACAGTAATGAGGATATTAGCCTACGTGCTTGCTGATGTACAGTAGTTTGGGCACAGACAGATAACAACAATTACAGGCCCACATGCTACGTTTAAGCTTAACTGAAAATACTAAGACGGTAGCGTGGAGAGAAAAGGCACCAGTACGGTCTTTTTCATACATGTAAGGCATAAATTATGTCCAATGGTGCGAGCGCAATGCCACTGTTGAACAGCCAGTCAATGGAGAGGGCAGGGAGAGGCAATGGAGCGCGGTAATGTGTAATCTTACTACTCAATGGGCTGTGCCCAGCAACGGGGCTCCGAACGCTGGAAGTGTCAGAGAGATAAATAGCAAAGTGTCCCCCTCGAAAAACATGATTAATACCCCGGCTAGTGACGCTGCAGAAGATGAAGTGGGAGCAGCTGGCTCAAGCAGCGCAGGCACGCGGGGAGAGGTGTGCGGAGGGGGGCGGATGGGGATGGGAGCGAGCGCAGCGGAGCAGAGAGGGCAGAGAGTAGGACACACCGGCAGCCAGGGGGAGGGTGGCGAGGCAAGGGCACGGCAGGCCGCGGAGAGAGGACAGACCCCCTCACAGCCTCATCCAGCAACACTATAACCATCCTGTCTGTACATATGTAGCTAAGATTATTATTAATCTTAATTCATTACACCCTGCACACACCTAGCTCCATAAACTGCAGGTATACCAGTACAAATACCTAATGGAAGAGTGTTTATATAATCTACATGCACTGCACACACAAGCACATTATCTTCTGTACTGCTGTGGTCTTAGTCACTGCTTACAGCTCCAGCTGCTATCATCTTCTTTATCGTACCTCTTTCTTTAGTTTGATCCCCAGCTTACTGTGCGTTCCAGACGATATTTGAGGTGGGAATACTCGAGCTGAAATTCCCCAATTCCAACCTCAAACCTTTTCAGGCAATTATACATCACGGTCAACTGTCAACAAAACAAGATGGCACCATGACTCACAGTAAGTTTCTTATGTCAATTATAGCAAAAATATAAGCCCAAAACTCTAAAACCAGACAAAGGAAAACTTTATATATTAACATTAAATATTATATATCAAATATCAATGCAAAACTACTATTAATCTAAAAAGTATATTACATTGCAGTATATTATATAATATTACATTGCATTACATTACATTGCTGGGAATGTTAGTTACATCAAAGGGCACATGGTACTTTACAAGTCAGATGTTCGACCTCCAGCGGTTCTTTTCAAGCAGGATGTGGAAGAACTTCACGTTCAGAGTTCTCTGGAGCACAGCATAATACTGCAGGAAAGCAAATTACAAGCACAACAAGATGCTTTTACATGCTGCTCTGTGCCTTCAACAGACCATTACATTACCTCAACACTCGAGAGTCATAAAAAACATGTTGAGTGATTTTATATGTTGTACCCCTGAGCCTGCTGTGGTATAGCACAGATAAACAAGTTGAGTTCCAGGGTCTGTCCTGTTGTAAGTAAACATGTCGAGGGGCGGGCCGCTTTCTCATGGTTCAGGGCCCCCCCACCCTCCCCTCACACAATTAACTTTTGCGGTGTAATGAGATGATTGATAAGCTGGAAGTTTGTGCTTTAAGAAGATATTAATCATTCCCTCCGGTAATTTTAATCATGCGTTCCATCAACCCCAGATGCTGAGGATCACCTTCCTGGCAAACAAAGGGCGACCACACCACTCGCACAATCATTTTGTTCTAGTTTAACTTTATTTTGCGCAGGTTTGTTCCTCCCATCTGTTCACGCCAGCTTCGGCGGCCCACGTTGCACGTCGATAAGCCGAGGAAGCAGCATGTGGGAGTGCGTTTGCGAGTGTGTGTGTAAACTTTATAAAAAACAGGCGTCTTTGAAATGGTAAACTGAATCCTCTAGGTTCGTGACTATCTGTTGTGCCGACACCAGCCCACCCTATAAGCACAAACATGCATATACACAAACAGTGATGTTACCACATGGTGTGGGCAATATGTCTTAGAAAAGAACAATTTGGCATTTGAACCGCTCTTTATGATAGGGAGGGTGTAGTTACACTGCAGGGTAGAGTTGGACAGGAAAGCCCTGTATCCTTGACATGCCTTTAAAAACCTTGGAGACAAAAACATTATCTTTTTGTGTTTATGATCACTGCCTTCATTAGGCGTCAATGTGAGCTCCTCTAAATTGAGGAAACGTCTGATAATTTTTTCAAATTTCTGTTTTTTTGTTTCTTAATATATGTATTATGTTCTTGTATTATTATGCTTTGATACAATGTAACATTGTAAAAAGAACTATATAAATAAAATTGAATTGATTATATTAAAATAATATTATATATATTCAGTTCAAATGAAAACATCTTGTAGCAAACAAAGCACTCAAAACAATGCAAATGATGCAATAATCCAGTATAATGTAAAAAGGAAAAATACTGAGTAAACGGATGTAATGTAATGTAGCGTTGCCTTCCAGATTCATTATGTGATTCAACAGCTCCTTTACATAACTACTTAAATTTAACAACCAGACACAGACAGTGATCACCTGAAACGAAATTAACATAAGTAACATGTGCAGCAGAGAAACCATATTAAAGATGATTTCAAATTTCCTACACTTAATTTCAAACAAAAAACCTCCTTATACACACTAATCAGACACACACACACACAGACCCCATGTACCACGGCACAACCCCCTAAAGTTCTGTTTTGACAAGTGTCAAGCAGGCCCACTTAATCAGGTGCAAAATTAAACAAGCAAATGACAGACATTTCATCATTGTGTTTGAAGTTTTTTTTTTCAAAGTTACTAAAAAGGTCTCCAGGAAAAAGAATAGATCCAAATTACTAGTCTGCATGCAGGGGCCTTCGGCTGATAGAACTGTCTCTGGAGGGGATGATAGGAGACATCCCAAAAAGCTGTGGGACTGCACAGCCTCTTACCACTATTAATTGCAACCAGTATAAAAAAAAGCAATTTAATTTTACACTGGGCCTGGTCTCATCTGTTATCAGCAGTGCACTTGCGCAGAGCACAGAGAGGTAATAGAGGTTTTCAAGGGCTATTCCCTGCTTATTATCTAATAATGATGAATGAACATCCCTGGAAGTGACAGCTGTTTGGATGCTTTGTTTGCAGTGAAGCATCTATCGGTAACTTTCCCCAAATAATATCAGTTTGACTTTGAGAACAAAAGTGACAAACTAGCGCTGAACAGACTCTACTAAACACAGACAGGTTTTGACACTGAAAACATGCATTGCTGTGTCAGTGCATGGATGCAGAA
The DNA here is from genome assembly GCA_036877625.1 of Ambastaia sidthimunki. Classification (NCBI taxonomy): domain Eukaryota; kingdom Metazoa; phylum Chordata; class Actinopteri; order Cypriniformes; family Botiidae; genus Ambastaia; species Ambastaia sidthimunki. The sequence continues at coordinate 20,500 of JAZGTK010003020.1, read as the reverse complement.
GGTTAATTTTTTAATTTTTTACTTTCAGGGGTATCTGGAAAGAATTCAGTTTTGCTTTGCTGAACCTACTGAATAAAATTAGGACTTGAAATATAGATGACAAAAATTAAAACTACTTATTAAACTTCATAAAAAAACTACTAATACTGTAGAGTAAAATGACAACTAAGTGTGATTACTCTCATGATTCTTTTCAGTTTCATAATGAAAGCAAAATAATTTAGTGATTTGTTTGGATGACACTCAAGAATTCATGTTCTATTTGACTTATACCAGTGTTTTTCAACACCATACAAATGTTTCCTTTTTTGTCTCATGTATCACTGTAAATGTAAACTGACTCACTAGGTAGAACACGTTCCACTACAAATGCCATCCACACAAATAATGTTTATTTTGGGTCTCCTTCTGTTCCTAAGGAACTAAAAACCAAATTAAAGATATTATTCACATTGAATTGTCATTTTCACCTATTAATAGTTCTGAAAGTAGTTTTGTATATACTCTAAATCTTTTACAGCAATGTTTTAAGTAGTAGGTTCTGTTTTAAAGATTTAACAAAAGGAAACTGAAGTCTTTCCAAGTACCCCTCAAACCATGTTAAATACCCCCTAAGGTGCACAAATCACTGGCCTAAGATACTGTTAAATGCATAGGACAAGTCATTGTACCTTGATAAAGTTTCCATGCTTGATATACTGACAAAAAGGTCTTGGAATAATACAACCTTAATCATTCCAACCATACAAATTCCTCATTTATGTTTGTTTAAACAGTCCAGGTGCATTCTGTCATGTGGAGCATAAGTGCAGTGACTGTAAAACCCCTATAATCCCCCCTGAGCAATCCCAGACAAAAGATGGCGAAAATATTTCACGCTGTCGTTCTAAAACACATGAATCACTGTCAGGATTCGAATTCATGGGCGATCAAAGCCCAGTGCACAAGGGTTTTCAGGCTGTTAAGATAATCAAGGGCGATGACGTGCAAGAGGTCAAGAGGAACCTAATGAAGTGCAGAGGTCACATTATCTCATAACTGCCTTTGACTTTACCAGGTGTTCGTGAGGTCACGCTATCATCATAAAACTGCCAGTGATCCTCTTAGCTATGCCTGTATATTTAAACTTGACTAAATTTCTACAGCCCACCATCATATTCACAGGCTTTTTTTTTGGCACCGACTGCAAAGTCGAAGGAGTGCAATTTCAGTGGTGTTGACATGGCTTTTAAAACATGCCGCTGTTGAAGTGTGGCTTAAGAGAAAACAATGGGCCCCCTCAAAGGCCCTCATTATCTGTGACTGCCTCTGCTATGGCCAACATGCTCTGACACACTGCTAAAAGACAATTAATCCTAATAATCACGGCACCCCTGCATCATTCCTCATTCTGGCAGGCCTCTTTCCTCCATAGGGTTGACTGGGGAGGTGTTGAACCTTGGATCGGTGGCACACAGATGACCCCTCCGGAGATGCTGGGAGAACAAGCTGGCTGGATGAATCATTTTAAAACAAAATGGTGCCATCACGAATGCCTTTGTTTTGCTGAATCATTCATAGAACTGGACATGCGCAATCATGAATCAGCATTCCTTACAGTGCAAATCTATGTAACAATGACACGTGTTTGTAAAGGCCAATCAATTTAGAGTATTCAGTGTAGAAAAGGGCTATCCACTTATTTCGATTTTTGAGGAGCTGAGACTGGGAATGTGTCCAAGTGGGTAAAGACAGGAAAAGCAAACAAAATTTGTGAATCTGTGTTGCTAAATTGTCTATGGCTGAAAGGTCCAAATCAAAGGAATATGAAACGCCTTGTATGCATGTGTGTACACTGACTAAAACCTATTTCTCACAGGACTTGCGAACATCATTCATGTGCATCACTCAGCTGGAGTTGCTTAGATACCCAATATAAAGGCTTGTGATGTTCTGCGTTGGTATCTAGAGATGTATTGATTTGTATGAGTGAACAACGCATCCTGGTCTGTATTTTTTCTTGTTTTGTTTTTAATAGTTGCACTGCAACATCTCAGGGAATTAAGAAGTAAATTGTAAAGTTTGTTCTAATAAATGACAGCAGGGATTATTGCTTTTGAGTTATTCTCTGCTGAATGGCACAACAGCTTGTGGCTGAGTACAGCTCTCACTGTTTAAGGAGCATTGTGTGTTAGCAGGGGATTGCCATTGTGAGTTGTTACAATCAAGCAGATGCTGGGGCTTCAAAACTTTAAAAAAAACCCATCATCATAGTGTATCAATTATGTGCGAGCAGAACTGAAACACTGTCACAGTCTCAGTATCTCTCAGCAACCCACGCAACAAGCTCATTAAGGCCTGCTTACACAGTCAGTCTTATTTAGGTTTGAAAAATTAATGTACTTACACCTGCATTCACACATTCATTCATTCTGCCCACATGCCTGGTCTGGGCTCTCTCTGCTTTAAAATAGAGGGCGATATATAGTCACCTCTGTTCAGTTTTTAAGCAACATGCATGTCTCTCTCCCTGTTCCTCTCTCTCTCTCTCTCTCTCTGTCGCTTGTTTTTTTCTGAGGAGTTACAGCAGGAGCTGGCATATTAATCACGCTCACAGTCGCTAATGCTAACAATCAGTCAATGTGCTTGGCCGGGCTCTCCATCTCATGTGACAGCGAGTTTTGTCCTGAGGCCTACTGATTCGTCCTGCCATAGCTGCCTGTAGGACAAAATACACAACAGCAGTCTTTTTCCTGCTCAGCGTCAATATCGTATGGATCTTGGTGTGGGTTGACATTTTATCTGAACACTGTAATATGCTTTACTCTAAACTGTCAATGTGGCCATCGTGAAAATTTTACTGATGGGCACGATTGGGAGAAAAGAGAAAATGTGTTACATTATTCTCTTAAACATGCAGTGTAGATAATCTATGTTTACGTCCCTCTAGGCCTTTTACACATTTTGCTCCAAGGAAAGTCTCTTTAAACCATCTTTATAGTTTAGGCACAGCTTACCACATCAAATATTCAAACCATTGTCTTTGAACAATATATTTCCAGACCCAAACAGCTGTCTGGTTACAGAGGAAAGAAAAGCACATGCTGAGATATTCCTGGACTGCCATCCAAGTGTCTCGTATGAGGCAGGACTGGCATGTTTGCGTTCGCAAAAGGAAGAATGTGGCTCTTTCTGACAGCTTCAAGCTGACAACTGTAACAGTGACACAAATCATATGAATTCAGTGCCTGGCTCGTTTTCTCTTCACAGAGAGAGAGAGAGAAAAGGAGAGAGAAAGCTGTGGATTGTGTACAGCCATAGAAGACAGCCTGTGATGAACACTGTAATAGATGGTAGCATGTATGTGTGCATATTTGGCACAGTTTGTTTTCGTCTCTCTTCCTCCTTCCCTCGCTTAAAACCGGGTGCTAATTATTGGGCTTCACATAGCGTAAAATGTACAGCTGTGGTGACTGTCAGTTCTCTATGGGCTGTTAAGTTTGTGTGCATTATGACAGTGGGTGGGTTTACCCCCCCACCCACCACCTCCAGCGCCACTGCCTCCATTTCCCTTTCCATCACTCAGTGTAGAAAAACCACAGAATTTCCCTGCCATGCCAGCCTCAATCAGGCTACTGTTTTCCCCTTTCTCTCTTTTACAAGAATATTTCACAGTCGTACACAATGCAAAGGACAGCTCAGGCAGGAGCAATATGGAAAATGATAGAACTTGCCTGAGGGGAAAAGTGAGTAGCTCAAAGATAACAGTGATCAATTACAACTTTTTTACAACATATCTTGCTGTGCAGAAAAGCTCCAAAAGGGAAAAAAGGAAGACGTCCAGGGTTACGATAACCCAGCAAGGAAACTGTCACACAGCACCATCAATCTCATATCAGAACTTACAGAACTTTCAAGCCCAGCGCTAGACTGGCTGGTAACAGATGCATGTTAAAATAAATAATCATATAGCATATAAAACTGCTATAAGATTGGAGCCAGAATGCTCTCTCTGGGGGATAAACTTCATAAAGCGGCTTGACGTTGATTTTGATTACTTTATTTCTGAGGTTTTCCAGATGTTCTGATTTGTGATTTGGTAATATTGCTAGGGGAAAACTGGGGGTAGGGTCCAAAAGAGGCCTAAACGTTTGCATTTGGAACCAATTACAAATCTACCTAAGCCTAAATATCATCTTTCAGTATTCATATAACATCATTATGCACTTAACACGTTTATATCATTATTTAGAAGACCTGGAATAGCAGCACTTCATAAGTGACTAATGTTTCTGTACATGGTGAGTAAGTGTCATGATTTAATTTCCTGGCTGAACATTGCTGATTTTACTCTCTACAGTATTTTAACTCAAAAACAATCCTGTTACAGACATAGTTATGATCTTTCCATGGACTGCAAGTGTCTAAGTCACAAATGAGACCTCTTTAATATTTTTAAATTGTTTTACATTACCAATACAATTACAACAACTGAAGACCTGCTTAAGAGTCATGCATCTCATCACCTCTAAAGTTTCAGACAATATCTTACAAACAAACTGTTTCAAACTGTGCTAACACAGAACTCAGAACAAAAGAACAAAAGTCAGCTATTTTCATATGAACTCAAAACTTTCTCATCAAATTCCTCCAAAATCAAATTATCCAAGGTTCATTTTATTCACCTTAATTTTATAGCTTTATACTCGCGTACGGCAACAATTGTCTCATTCTATTTTTTCTCCTAAGTAATTTCAAGAGAAACACCTGGGACAAAGTTGATACCTAAATAAAACATAACTTAAAAAATTCCGCCAAGCTATGAAAGAACAACCTCTGGGTAATAACATTCTCCTCTGGTACAGACACACATACACTCTAGATCTAGAACATCATGTCTTTAAGCTATGAATCACAACTGAAGTCCTATATTAAACTAAAGAAAACTGATGTGTGTGAACATTCCCTCTCTGAGTACACTAGGACAAAATGTGCAGTTCATACAGGAGTGATGCTATTGATCATGCAGAGTCAGAGTGCAAAAAACTGAGAATGTAGGCTTAACATGTACATGTTTTAAAGACACATGGGTGATTTTGTAGCCCCAGGGAACCTGAGAAACACTAGCACTGAAATGCTCTTTGACCATGAAATGGCCTGAGCTGGTAATAGTGGTTAATGGGTGCGTGCAGCAGCAGTGCAGTGGAACAGCAATGCTCAGCAATGGGCAGGAGGTAGACTGACTCAAGGGGATTTCTGACTGTTAGCAGGGTCCTGTACAGTGCAGGGGACTGGGAGGTCAGCCTAGTGGTGATAGCGTTCTGCTTGACGCATTAAATGCCAGTGCATTGCCTTATAAGGGCATCAATGGGTTGAGGTAGAGGCTTTGACTTGGTCTGTGTAATTATGAGACAAGAGCACTCGCTGTCAATGTTAAATCATAGATTATAGATATAGAATTAGATAAATATCATTATAAATAGTATGTGATTACGTGTGTGTATGTCAAGGGGTTATGAATATATTAGCCTTCTGGTAACAATTTATTTTAAAGTGTCTGTGTTACACAAACAAAACCCTAATCTTAACCCTACATTAATTCCATGTTGTTAATTAATATCACTCAGTACTTAAATGCATAATTACACTGTGACAAGACCACCTGAAATATAGTGGAACTGACCTCTTTTTTTATTTTACATACGTTTAGTTTAAGCTGTTGTTAATACTCAACACATCTGACAACAACTCAAACATGCTAAATATTTATTGAAACATGATCTGAAATAAATTTGTAAATATCTACTTTAGTAAAAACAGGGCCTTTACTATATCGTATTGCCCTGTACATTGGTAATGGTAGATGTGCACTGGGCTTTCACACAGGCCAGTCTAGATAAAAAATGAGGGGGTGTAATTTTAAATGGCCAAATCACAGTGGGCCACTCAATCATATGTATCGATTACTTGACCTTTGAGGTCACCATTAGGGTAAACATGCTTTTGATCAGGTGACTTAAATTGGCAACCGCTGGGATAGAGAGATAACCAAAGGAATCTCTCCCTGAACGACTTCATAAGACCTTTTAAGAAAAACCCTTAATAAACCACAAATCATGTATATTTTAAAAGACTTTGCATGCTGTTCCTAAATGTAAACAGGTAAATTAAATACTGTACAAACCATATCCACATGTATATATAGCAATAAATCTTGTTTAATTTAATTTGTTACTGTGAGTGAGTTGTAGGAACCCTGGCATGTTTATTTATGATGGAGTGAAAGTAGTTGCTATGCAATAAATTAGACATCCTCAAAAAAAATCAATAAAACATAAATTATAATTTTTTACCTTTTCTTAAGATTTTAAAGATTTTTTTAAAGATTTCAAAATTTTAAATCTTAACAAAGGTCCCAAAAAGACATGCTTATAAAAATTAAATAAAAATTTCATTTCAAAAACCAACTCAGAATTTGAAGACTTTAATATTTGAATACATTAAGTTCTCATTAAAAATGTGAGTAAAACTGACCAAATATTTTCAGAAGAGTCAGCATTAACATTTTTCTATGGAGCCTGTTTCTATCTACAGATGATAGCACTAATTACAATAAAAAATCCACACATTTGAAATGTCTCTGACTGACACATTGCCCTCATCTTTTGAAGGTCTCATCATCCTGTCCTCCAGCTAAATTCTGCAAAGGGCAAAAATGAAACCATTTGTCCCTCCACATGACAAGGGCCATGTCAAAGGCCAAGGGTGGCCAAAAGAGGCAGTTTTTGATAACCATCTCACCATATTGCCAGTGACAATGCAGAGGTATCACAAGTCCTCCATTTACTGATGTCTCCACCTAAAGGTCATTACAGTGATGGAGAATGAAACATGACTAGACAATGGGGTGACTTTTTACCTTTGACCTGAGGCTAGGTCTCTCAGGATAATGTCTGTGTTTTGACTACCATAAGAATTTCATGTTCAGATATATATTTTTACCAGTATACATTAGATGGAAAACTGCTTAAAGTTTCCATTTTACAGATTGCAAATTTGTAACAACTGCTAATGTGTGATATTATAAACTACAACTATATATAGATACTATAAACTACTACTATGTATGTCTATCAAAATCAATCAGTTTAGAGTCATACATAACACAAACAAAGTACAGAAGAGACTGTTTTATATGTCTTGGTAAAGCTCTATTCAACAACAACAAAGCGGTTTGTTGACATTAATCGCACACAACAGACACCTACGTAAGATGTGCATTACAAGTCATCTAGCTGGGACTTTGTTATTGACATTTTCTGAAAGAGCAATGTGTGAGCAACAAACAACCATTGTCTAAAACACCTTTCCAGAGTCTTTCTGAACACTGACTGCTTGGTTTTGCTTACCTGACTGGCATGCTGTTGTAAAGCCTGACAGCTAGGCTTAAAATGATTGTCGATTGCTTGAGAGAGTGGTGTCATTTTAATGTGCACGCCTCGTGGTTTAAAGCGGAGGGGAAATAGCCCTTAAGGACACACCACATTTTTCCCAAGCACTTCATAAAAGTAAATTCCCATGACTGAAAATACAAGACCTGATGCTAAATCTTCCTTTCATTCAGTGCGGGAAGCAAGGCAAAATTCTGCTGGAGTCAAACACGCTCTTTTGTGTCTGTTGTTATGTATACAGCTACTGCTGGAGCTGAAAGTATCCTCTTTCGGGGTCCAACTGATTCCCCTGAATAAATGCTGTCTAATACCTCAGACACACCCTATTAACTTTGTTTGTCTCAAAACAGCAGAGAACTGAATGGAACTGAATAGACCAGGATGTTCACATCCTCTGTTCTAGAGAGCCTGAAGTGAAACTTATGGACGCTGCTGTGGTGTAGCAGTTCAAGTCTATCTGATCTGAGCCTTTGATCCATGTAAGTCGATGGTATAATGCATCCTTCATGCATGGCAGTTGCCTCCTTGCCCTTCCCTGACCTCAGGTCTCCAGTCCTGAAGACAATTCAGTGTAGGTTTACACACAATGGAGCCTTGCAATATCACTTTACCACCACCTCCTGCTGGGACACGAGCTACAGGGGCAGAGAGATCACCACAGTGCTGGATGTAATATAAATTAAATAGTTTATACAACAGACATATTGTCATTATCTCACCGAGAGGTAATGTCAACAAATTCTCCTAATCTGAAAGAATTTGTGGTACTATCATGGCTTAAGTTTCGAAAGCTCTTACAATTATTAATAACAAATTAGCAGCAATAATATCAACTTGCAAGTGCACGCCTAAAGAACCGAAAGCAATTGACTGAACACAAAGCCGAGGATCGCAGCTCTCACCATACCTCCTGCCAGTCTGGAGTTTGCACATTTTCAGATGGATTATGTTTTTTGGCAGTTAATTTCTTTCTTTGAAGTGCTTAAACAGGAGGTCAGCGTGGATCTCCATATCAAAGGCATATGAATTAAGCCATTTTTCCTTCACTCTTATTTTAAGGCAATACAGAGAGAAGTAGCCTGCAGTGATATGCTATTGTCAGCTTCTACAGAGGCTCCTTTAAAGCAATGGTAACATTGCAGGAGAAGGAATCTGCAGCATTCTAGTGAAGCGAAGAATGAGATCACTGAGCTTTCTCAGCGAGGTCAATAGGAAGGCGCGGCATTGTCACATTTAAAATTCAGCCCTTTACCTCACACGCTGCTCCCAGCACAAAACCTGCATGCCTTTATGTAAAGAAAAGCCGTCTTTAAGCCAATATGTTAGCTTTAATGAATGTGCTGATCTCGGGTGAGAGAGGGGGTATGTTTGCGTATGTGTGTACTGTATGTGCAATGGACTTGGTGTGTGTGTGTGTTTGTGTGTACTGGGGGGTGGGGGGCTTGCAAGTCAAGCAGGGGCAGGGTCAAAATCACAGAGGGAATAATCCTATGTGTCAACATGAGGACTGTTAGCTCCCACCATCACAACCTGCAGCTAAATTTACAGTGAAGAGAAGCCTGGCATGGCGGTCGCCTTTGATGGGCTTAATCTATGCACCAGTGAAGTATGAGTCTGCACACTAATGTCTGTGTTCAGCGGAGAAACTCGTGAGCCAACAATGTCCTACACTGTCTTACTTCATTTGTACATGGTGTGCCTGTCTCCGCAGGTGAACACGACTGAACATGGCATACGACTAAACAGTTGTGTACCAATAGCAGTAAATGTTGGATTTATTTAAATTAGGACAGGACAAAAAAGACTGGGGGGGGATATACTACAATTTTTTTAATTAAATGCATACAAATGATTAAAGCTAAAGTGTTGTGTTTATTTCTGCATCACAAATATCATCTAATGTAACTGCAGAAAAATACATTTTCAAACAGGTTTTCCAAACACTCCTCCTGCTCTGTAATTGGTCAGACCAAGAAATTGTCCCACCCCAAGCTTATATCATTATGACCTAATCATTGTGACCTAATGTTATTGTGGTGGGCTGGACAGGCTACTTAAACAGCAAAGTTTTGATAGTGCCACACTGATTACATTTTTCCAGAGTTAAACCTACAAATTTCTTAGCTATAATTGTTTCAGCACATTAAAGGTAGGGCAATTTCAGAGAGACTAGCAATAGCAACCTAGCTTTCAAAGTATAAGATCCCACCCTCACAAAACCATGTCTTATATATTTATTTATAAATATTTAAATTTATAAATAAATATATATAATATATAAATATATTATATTTACCTAGCAATTGCTACCAGGTGGTGACGAGACTTTCAACCAGCATAACAAAAGAAATCAATTTCACCTACCCTGCCTTTAAACTGGGATTAAATTTATTTTATCATTGAAAAATCTTCACACACTTCAGCTTTAACTATGTCAGTCTGAATATTCAGCCTCTCTACATGCCTCTTTGTCTGCCCTTCATCACAGGCCTGACCTGATCCCAAAGTTCAGAATTAAAAGCGCAAGGACAGCTCTGGTATGACATGTCGAGATCTGTAGGTTTGGCTGCTGGCCTGCAGCCCCACTGGCTGTGTCCTCTGCCTCCCCCATTTGCTCCGGGAGACCACAGGGACATGGGGCCTGACATGGCAATACCGCAGCTCAGACTGGTGCCTTCTTTCATTCCCACTATCACACAGCCTGGTCCCACAGAGACATGTCCACGCAGAGACACAACCCTACTGGCTTTGACTGGGCCAAGATCTGATCAAGCCTGGAGGGAAGGGTCATCCTCCTCTCTGACTTCAACTTGCTATGATCTTTGAGCCGAGTCTAAAAAGGGCCCCTGACTTGATTTGAGCAGACAGTGCCTTTGAAAGCTGCCTCTGCACAGGGCCACTGTAGCCTGGAAGAGAGAGGATGGGGTCAGGCTACACGCAGGCAATAAAAAGCAGGAGCTAGGGAGGATGGGGAAAAGCAGCCGAAAACCACGCTTGGAGTGCAGATGGCAAGATGTTTCATGTGTGGCCTCAATGGATCATGTCAGTCTGGCCACTGCACAGAGCCACAGAAGAACTTGCAAACATGAGGTGCTTGAAAGAGACTCCAACAAAGATGTTTTAAAGGATAAAAAAATAAATAAAAAACATTTGAATATTACAAAAAAATTGTTATACAGCTAAATGTAGCAACTGTCATACTTTCATCCACTGAAAAAATATTTAAGCTTAACGGCTACATGACGCAGACCAAAATATCACGGTTAAAAAGCTATTTGTTGTTTAAAAAACAACATTATCATCCTTTAGAACTATAAATGGAAAATCTAAGAGAGAATATCTAACAAATACAATTTCAGCAGTGTGGGAATGATATTTTTAGCATGTCACAATGTAATGGATTTTTTTCGCACTACAATTTGTGATCCAATCAAAGAAGGCACTGCCTGGAAGGACTTGGAACCAGCGCAACCCTGAAAAGCAGCCATGGTCAGAGGTCAGCAGAGGGGAAGTAAGGATCCAAGTCCATTCCCATAGTGTGACACGGCGCCTTCACCCGCTCGCCCCAGAGGCTTAGTATCCGCGTTAACACTTCAAACACTCGATATCTTCACTAGACACAAAGGACACTTCTGCCCGCCATCATCACCATTTCTTCCAGGGAAAAGAGATATGGATCCATCCCAAAGGTAGCAGGCAGTTGAAGTCGCCTTGATTAAATCCATGGTTTTGTTGTCTGACTTTTCCCCTGCTGAAAGCAGTACTTTTCCATGCAAATGGCATCTCTTGCCTTTAACATCCTCAATCGAAACCAGCCTCTACAATAGGTCAGTGCATATTGTAAAGCACTGACAGGTGTTTTCATGAAATTGACATGAATATCTTTGTAATACAATGGTTTTTTACTACATGTATTCACCACACACATTCTTTTCTTTTTATAATGGCTTATGACTTGCCAAAAAAAAGTACATTTCTTGCACAAACCTCAATATTTGATATGTGAAGTGTTTCGTTGATTTTTGTTAAAACTGACAAGTGTTGGAGAAGAAATATGGTGCCTTTGTTTTTTGTACAATGTACATCCATCAATTTCAGCCTAGAACCCTAACAATAACCTCTGATGTATTACAGATAATATGGAGATATTTATGTACCACAGTTTTCCACAGTTCAATATCATAAAATGACCTAATGTGAATTAAAGTGTTTAAACAATGGGGCAGTGCAGAAACAAAGACAACTGTCAACTTAATATTTAATAGCCTAGAATGTCTGAGCTGTGGCTTTTGATATATTAAATTGTGGTGCTCAAATGGACAATGCAAGTTCAAATCTGGCTGGTACTACTTCCTTATCCCAGTATCTACTCTTCTACATTTCCATATCTTATGATTATAAATAAATTAAAAGGGATACAAAATCAGTTACCACCATGACAATAATCATAATAATAATAAACATTCTGCAAACACTTCTGCTACTAAAAACATGAATCAGGAACACATCTGGCAAAACCTCTATTCATCTGCAGCTACAGTTTATTCATTTATAAAACAGGCACTGCAAGATTGGTAAACCTCGTCTGGGATGTGCACCTGAGTCGAGGGAGGTGAGAAAACACCTTATTTTATGGTTCACTTGATTCCGCCTGCACTAGCTGTCTGCATTTTCTCTAATCTTTTAACAGCCCAAAACCACAAGGCCGCCCACATTCTTACTGCAGCTTAGAAGAGCTTCTATTCTACTCCACTCCAGCTACCAAAATCAGGTAAAGAATAGAGGTGGAAAAAATCATCAAAGGAGTTGATAATAAATATATAATTGTGTGGTCAAAGAGTGTGTTTTCTCTCTGTGTGAGACCTCTAGAATGCTGCACAGAGTAGAACGCGCTGCAGGCAATCTTTTGATGGAAGGTCTCATTTTCAACCTCCTGCTGTGCAATATTCAAGCCAGTCTAAAATAATACAGGACTCATTTCAGGACTTAGGACCTCTCGAATATGCTGACAATAACCAACGGCTGGAGCATCAAATGAAAAACAGCTTTTCACAGGGAGGGCTTGAGTGGCACCCAAAACCTGGGGAGCAAAGATCCTGGATCCATGCTTGGAGATGTCACATAACACCACAGCTGTGTTATTACCAGGCTGTTGCGATGCAGAGACCCTAAAACAGAGCAGTTTTGCTAGTGCTAAATGTTGCGAGTAGTCTGGGTTTATTAGATGTAGTGTGCCTACAATGGCCTAATCATAAAGCAGAATTTTGGCAGTGGCTGTGTTGAGTAAAAAAACGCATTTAAAACAAATCTATCATAACATCATCAGTGTACTTGCCAAATTGATCAATCGCATACTTAAATGTATTCCATTTTGCCTTTGATATGAATTAATGTTGAACAAACCAGATGTTGTATGTCCAACATTAGCCAGTTGGCAAAACTGCTGCCTGATGATGTTGGAATATTTTATGTTGTAGCGTTACATGTTGGCAGGCAACTGATAACGTCATGCACATAATAATATTGAATTTTTTATATGCAATTTAAAATAATTATCAACAAACATAACTGTCAACCTTCAGGCCAAACAAGAATTAGAACTGTCATTAAAAAATAATAGCGAGAAATAAAAAGAGAATCCTTGCATTACTTATGCTACACTGAGCAACTTTGGAGTGAGAATTTTTAGAACTTAACAATCTTCTCAAAATCCTTCATCTGGGATAATCAAGCTTGGCCACAAACTCTTTTTTGGGTGAGGAGAGAAAGCAATGCGCCTGTTCTTCCTTCACACATGCCGACGACTGCCAATCTCTGTTGCACTTAGAGCTTCAAACACATCACTGAGCCTTTTTTAAACAGACTGTTATCCCTTTCAAGGCAAATCTTTTAAAAGCTATGTTAGATAAAGGACACTGATCTAATACAAAGTGAGCCCAGTAAAAAACAGACCACAGACACCCAGACTAGCACAGATGCAAAAATCCCTATATGTTAGTTAGTGGCAACCATAAAGAGAAAGGCTTATGCTGAAACTATAAAAGCAAAAAATATTTTTAATTAATACATAAAAAAGTAGTATTATTTAAAACAAAACCCATGACTTTTGGTTTAAATTTAAATTATCATGCAACACCAATAGAAATAAGATATCGAAACATATGCTAATATTATCAAAGCAATAGGTGAACTTCCCAGAAGCTCACAAGTGCACATACAATGTTTCTCAACATATGGCTTGAAACCATTAAATCTGCGCAGCCTTATTTTGTATGGCTAGGTGTCAGCAAGAGGTGATATCAGACGGACGTGTTGCGACAGGCTGCTTCAAAGAGCAGGAGGCCACTCTCTCTTTTCACTCTCTCTCTCCATTACTTTTAAAGCACCCGGCCACCCAGCTGCACACAATTACAACCCCAGCAAGCATTCAGGCTCACCCCCACCCTACCACAGGGCCAGTAATCAGTTAGATCTCAGCATGCATGTTCAATGATCTGTTATTAATTAATCAATCAAAGCTAATCAAGGTAAACCTTGCTTTTCAGGCAGGTCAGAACACACACTGTTCTACTCTAGAAGGCTTTTACATTGCCCTTCCTAAAAAACATTAGGTTTATTATAAAAGGTCTGCTTACTTGTGGGTTTCCAAATAATTGCTGTAAAAACATACAGAAATATTTTGTAAAACATGCCTTAATCGAGTTAGCAATACTTGATTTACAGCTGATTTAAAAGTAATAAGAAAAAAAAGAAAATAAATGCACCGAATGCAATTCAAAACACAGACACAGAACTCAGGAAGATAAAGACCTTTCTATCTCAATAGCCCAGATGTTTGTAAGAGATCAAAAATGCCTAAATACAGTGCCTACAAAAGTTGTATTTAAATCTAACAACTTAAATCTCTAGGCAGCCTTTAAAAGCACATATAAAGACCAAAATGTTGTTTTGATAGGCAGCTAATACAATTTACAATGAGCCAATGTTGTTATTATTTATTTATTCTATTTCTGGACGGCTGTTTTTTATATAAACAGGAATCAGTACTCACTTTATTAGTCGGCAGTTTGACGAGTAAACCTGCGGTGTAAACATAAGACGAGCAGTGACCGTCACTGAGGGCACTACACTGCCTATACCGAATATTATGGATAAAAGTTACAAATCTACAAATAATACGACAATAGAAACAATTATGGGCGAAGGACAAATCGTTTCTGCTTGTCATCAAGGTCTAAGTAAACAATGTACCTCCTCAGCAGCGACGGCGCGTAGTTGTCCACTGAGTGGCGCTAAAGCCCGCGAAAATGTTACAGAGCGCGCGAACCCTTCAAGATGACAGGAAAGCGAGAAACGTCACCGCTGCGCTTTACTGTACGCTGCCATCTGTCACCACATGAATATCAGGTATGAAGACTGAGATCATTTAAAGTTTAAATGTAAGCTGTTATTTCACACCTTAGACGTTTTATAAAGTAACGTTGATAGACTGTTTATTATTCACTTTTGAAACATGTAGCTTTTACACAGTGTATCAGTTTAATTGCAGATTTACACTATAACGTTAAAATATCTACATCAAAATACGCAGATTAAAACAGTAAATTATAATCAAACCCTAACACTAAAGGGTCAGTACAGCAGTTTTCTAACAGGCCATTGAACAAAGTGATGTTTAAAGAGAGAAACATCATTTGTAGCTCAGATTGTGGTTAGGTGTCTGCTTTACCATTGGAGAACATAATATCTTCTCAAAAGTGTATTGTTTGTGGAATAAAGAGAAGCACAGGTTAGGATAACTGAGAATGAAAGACATACAGGTTTAAAGCCATCAGAGCCAACCCAAGATGGGCATGCAAGCAGATGGGATGTACAGTTTGAGAAGTGTGTGGGGTCGACGCTTGACTTAGTGGCAAAGCTGTGGGCATCGCTTGTAGCTATGTTTTTAAGTCTACTTAAGAAAGCAGATTGTTTGGTCAAATCAAACCCTTAAGACCATATTGCTTCAGTTTTTGCTTAGTCTTTGTCCAGAGTGCTACAGGCAGTGGGAGCAGACACCAAATGGTCTAAAAATTGTTATCATTATGTTTGTCTGGGGATGGGAAGGGTGAGTTACTTAGGTTCCTGAAAGGACAGATTGTCCTCTTTTGTCCTGCAAGAGCTTCCCTTTCTAGCTGAACAGCTCTCACAAGAGAGACACAAGAGAGGGTCAAATCTGTCCAGACATGTGCGGGTCTTCAATATGTGATGATGCAGAACTGGGCTTGCCATTAATTTTGTTTATTAATCTGGTTAGTATTTTGCTTTATCACTGTTTTAAAAGGAGACCTGCCAAATCCAACAAATTCTTACCTTTTTACAGTGGTCTAGTTTAAAAACAAACAAACACGAAAAATCTCAAGAAAACAAATGGCCCCTCTTGTCTACATCCAGTTGTATTTACTGGGTACTGCTGTGGAAACACTTACTGTGGTTTGGTGGATTAACAGAGAGCCCCCTAATGGAGTAATTACAGAGAGGCAAACATCTATTTTTCAACCATGCACCACCATTATTCTCAGTTTCTCTAGCCACTCCATTGGAAGTCACTTACACTTCTTACAATGAGTTATCATTGACTGCCATTTAGGCGTTATAGAGCAATTTGTCTTACTGAGGCCATGGGCTGGCCTCATTGCAGTGAACAATCATTCTCTCTCCAATATATCAAACATTCATGGGAAAAAGGGAAGAAAATAGCCCACAAACAGATAGCAGCGAGCAGCTAATAGATACTTCGAAGGAGGGAGACAAGAAAACATTACTGTTAAAGATTAATGAGGCAGGAACATGACTGCTTTCTGAGGCTGGGATTAAGAGGAAGCAGATAGCCCCCCTCTCTGGAAGCCACGACCTGTCTGTCCTATGGGCCATGCTGGGGTGACCATGGTTACAAACGATAGTTTTTACTGCTTTTAAATATCATGCTGTGAGATCTTAGCTGATTCCTGTCAGTTGATTCATTTTAATTCAAGGAATTACACCCACAATACTTAACACAAAATCACAGTTTATGCAGTGAATGGTTTTGTAACATCTATTGTGAAAACCCAGAATACCTTTTCGTAACTTAACATGGAAAAGCTTCCAAATTATTTAAACCAGGGATTTTCTGTTATACGGTACAGAAGCATTATGCATGGGAATAAACTACATGATGGATACAACAAGAAATGGTATAAAATAAAACCTCATTCTCAGTATATYTATATATATAACATTAAGACGTGCTGATCATTAAAATACACATAAATGAGTTTGGAAATTCTCATTTTGTCATGTCCTTGGTTTAAACATAGGCTTTTCATATGTTTTACGCTTCAAGCAAATGAGATGCAATTGTCTGCTGATGTCATTATGTAAGTTCTAATTTTAATTGGCTGCTAACCTTGGTAATTTTTCATAGATTAAAATGACCCTTTGTCCTATTTTAGAGCTTCAATACTGCCAACTAAAGAAAAGCAACAGAGCCGTACACAAAGCAATCTGGCCATCCTCTTCCCTCACTAAATGTGTTCCCGATGAAGGGTTAATAGTGTACTTAACTTTGTGTTTTGTTAGATTACTCTTTCTTTCAGCCTAACACAATGACAAATAACCATTATTCTTTTTTCCTGTGCTGATAATCAGGACAACTTCAACATTTTTTACCAGCCCAAGTTAGACCATTAATCCTGGGCGATTTTGCCGATAAGTGTTGACTGCCAAGTAATGGCCATGTCACTGAGGAAAAGAAAAAATATGTGAACAATTAAAAAAAGACAGGCATTATCTAGAGCATCCACACTTCCTATTCACATTTCATTGGTGTTATTTGGCATAATCTTTACCCAAACTACAACTATTCTTATGGAATCAATGACTCTGTCATTTACAACAATAGGATTGTTCTAGGATGTGTGGGGGTGTAACAGCATAATTTGGTCTGGAGCGCCCATTTTTGTGACCTAAATAAATTTATTATTATAATTAATTACTGTAATTGTGCTCTGTCTAAGATCTATAATTCCATTTGTAAACACTTAGACTAAGAGAGAAAGAGGTTATGTAACATAATAAAATAAATAAAAATGGTGAAGAGGTTGAAGTGCTTCTAAACAATGTAAATACTGTAATTAATATGAATATGCCTCATACACACAATCACATTTGTTTACAAGAGAAACATATCTTCAATTGCCCTTTTGTGCAGAATGGAAATAACTTGTTGATTAAAAGGTGACCTAGTTTAAACAATTAAGGTTTAGACTGACAGAAATTTTATGATGAGTGTTTTATGATGTTTTCTTATGAAAATATTACGTTTTTCTGTAATAAGCTGCTGTTGGTGCAACACTCTTGTGGTTTCCTGCAAGCAGAACTCCTTTATTGATATTGAATATTTCTATTAATTAGGAGTTAATAACATCCTTTTTGTTCATGTAGTTGCTCAATGTCAATCGCTGGTTAAATGAAGATTTAAGAAATTAATTTACTCTGGTTCTGAATATTTAAATTAAAATTGAAAAACTAAATTAAACCAGCACTCTGAAATATTCTTATTAATATCTATAGACTACCAATTTTATGAGGAACACTTTACATTATTTTAGACTAATGTATGTTGTGAATATGAAGGGTACACCATTAAAGACAGAATACATCTTCCTAATGTAAGTCGTATACATTATTACTGATGAATAATGCAGTATATATGACTTCTTTTAGGACACACAATCAAGAGACATTATACTGCATTATGCCAGTAGCAAGGTCTTCTCTGTCTTTATTTTAACAGCACCACAAAAAATGCCACCTGCCTAAATTCAGTTATCAAATAAGCCCATTAAGTAAACACTATTGAGCTCTTTGGATTCAACATACCAAACACACCAAATGCCGCCAGAGTCACAGTTCTTAGCATTTAATATTTTGCATCATTGTGGCCTGAAACTCTATTTAGATCAAAGAGATTGAGAAGCCCAAGTTTCAAATCCTCCCCAAAGCTCATTCTGGCTACTCTTTATTTAGCTCATTGGCATTCTGACCCCATGCCTCAAAGACTTTGAACCCTCAAAGTTTAGAAAGCTGAATTGCTCCTTTAAACACATTATCAGTGGGCCAGATTAAAGAATATCACTAAGCATCTTAAGGTTTTAGTGCAGTGTGGCGGCATGGACCGGGCCTCCGAAGCCACTTACTGCCATATACTGTATTAAGAATGGCTAAAAAAAAACACACCGGAGGGGTTGGTGGGAAAAAAGCCCTACCCACATGGTAAATTAAGTTTGGGTTAAATGAAATAGAATAGGAGGAATGATCTAGAAAAAAAGGAGTAAAGGTTAAAAGGAGACTGATTGTGGTGTTTATCATTACTGCAGATTTTGTTCAAATCCATGGTGCCCAGTCATTATGAAACATATGTGGCTTTACAATGTAGCGTTTTATTTATGTGACTGTGCGTTAAAAACAATATTATCTGTTCTATAATGCTGTTCTTTAGTCACCATACATTTCTGTCCTGAGTACTATCAGTTTCACACAAAGCGCCATCTGTGAGGTGCGTTCAGTGACAATTGTCATGATGTGAGATAAATTTTTCCCCTTTTATTTGTTTTCTTCGATATAGCCAAACAACAGCACATGCACAAAGGGGATTTTGAGAAGTAAATCCTTTTTGGGGATGGTTTGATAAGGTGCAAAGATGCACCGAATTGAATGTATGTGTTTGTTCTCCTGAGCGGCTCTCACACCCTTTCTCTCCTCCCTCCCTCCCGCCCTCCTTTTCTTTCTACTCTTCAGTCTCATCAGCCACTGTGATTAAGATTTGGCACCTTGGACCACATTGTCTTCATTTGGAAATATTTCAGCTGCATTTGTGCCACTCGGAGGGGAGAAAGAGATAAAGGAGAAGAAGGGGAAAAACACACCCTGTTGTGTGAATTCTAGAAAGGCCCTGAACCCTGCCATTCAACCCATTCACTTCATCAGCTGAGTCTAATTGCTAGAGAGGACAGGAGACCCGAGGCCCGATTGTTCCTTATCCTCTTTGGAGCCTTCTGAGGCATGAAAAGCGAAAGGCCTGCTTTTGATCTTTTTTCTTCCCTCTCCCTTCCTCGTTTGCTCCTGATTCTCTTTCTTTTTCTGTGTCATCTTCTGCTATCCCTTCTCTCTGAATGACATTCCCCTTTCACGGCTGTGCCCTCTTCTCTATCCATGCAAAATAATTATCAAGCTCTGCTTCATCAAATAACGCTGGAGATAGGAGGTCACGCCAGGGAGGGCCAGAGGTCTGGAGGGGTGGCCCTGAACCATGGAGATGCTCCTTAGCTCAGGGCACCTTTATGTACCTTGACCCTGGTTTTCGTTTGCCTCTCTTAATGAGACCCTCTTACACAGCCAACGCAATCCTGGCCTTGCTCTGTTAGGGGGCCCTTTGGTTAGGGGGCCAAAGTACAATAAGACACGCTCAGACAAGGGTGCATCTGTGCTGTCTTATTAAGGCTTGAAGAAGAGCTCATGCTTCTCAAAGTCCCACAGGCATGGAGACTAGATCTATTGACACCTACTTGTCCTCTGTGGTCAACACCTTTCAGTGAAGGGCCAGCCTACAAACACAAGTTCTTATTAGAAGTAATTTCAGGCAGCTTATTTAGAGAGGCAAGTGCTTAACTTGCTTTAGGTGACCATGCGGGCCATGGTGAAAGCGAGTGAATTCTGCAAAAAAATTCTTTAGACTCAAAGGATGACAAAGGATGTCAAAGGCCAGCACTGTCAGAGGACTAAAATAGTTCTTCAGATGAAGAATTGTGCACAGTAAGTATGCAGGCACTTTGATTCAAGGCTCAGACACTCTCAAAAGCACTTATTATGACAGTTGTTTAGAGGTAGAGTGGGCGAATTTTGTTGGACGACACCTCGGTACTTTGAGTTTATGGACGAGAGGCCTGTTCGTTTTGCTTATTATTTTGAAAGTACTTTGAGGTGGATTAATTTCTACATAATAAAATGATACTGTGTGTAAAGGGGCCTATTTCATCCTTTTTAATGTT
>JAZGTK010003019.1:0-28933 GCA_036877625.1 Ambastaia sidthimunki | reverse complement strand
TCAATTTGTTTTTGAATGTCTTTGTTCAACTTTTAATATGACACATTTCTGAGAAAAGAAAATGAAAATTAATTTAGTCCTTAATAGGTTAACTGTGTTACCTAATTGCTATTTGATATTTTCA
The DNA here is from genome assembly GCA_036877625.1 of Ambastaia sidthimunki. NCBI lineage: Eukaryota > Metazoa > Chordata > Actinopteri > Cypriniformes > Botiidae > Ambastaia > Ambastaia sidthimunki. Next base: position 28,809 of record JAZGTK010003019.1, on the reverse strand, counting down.
AAAGACAAATCTATATTATTGATTTGCTTTTGTTACTGTACAAACATGAGGCCTATATTCATCAGGCAAAGTGAAGTAATTTAAAAGTTTTCCTATATTTTTAAAAAACTCTGAGCATGTCTCATTGTATAATGCATTTAATATATCTCTGTGATTACCTTTATTTATTTATCAATAAATTGAATACCTACAATAATACACTGTACAATGTGTGTGAAATGTCTATACATACAATAAGAGGAGAAACTTGAGTTTTAGAATGAATTGAAAGGCAAAGGCTACATAACCTTCTTGCTGGAGCGGGTTTGTGCTTGGGGCATTTGTGCTTGCCAGCATTATGTCTAATATTAGGAGACAAGTTCATTGAAATCAGCACCTTTTTAATTACATCAATTCTGAAGGTCAGACTAAATGCAAAGTCAAAGTGCAAAAGATGGTCACAAAGTGTTTATTAGACATGGGACCTATTTATAACATGCTTTGTCAGACTGCTGCCAGGTAACCTGCCATTTTCCACCCTCGTTTTTGTTTATCACACCCAAGCTGTCCCACCAACAGGAAACAGCGTTTGTGTATGTCCACGGGAGGCTGAGCTCATAAAACCGCCCTGTGTGTGAAAGCTGGGCATTTAAAACACACGGCATTTCTCTCCCGCTGTGACACTGATTGGAAGAGAGGAGGCAGATTAATCAGGAGAATGCTGGCATTTCGCCGAGGACATCACTGCAATCGCGAAGGAAATGCGACGTCGACTTCCATCAATCCAGAGAGCTGGAGAACAGTGACATAAAAGACAGTGTGATGAAAGCCAGGGCATAATCGCTGTTATTTTACTCCCCTGCTCCTAAACAATTCATCTTATTATTACACCCTGCGAGAACAAATGTGTCATAGCTGTAGTGGAAGCAGCTTTAGTTTCAAAAACATTTGGATTTAAAGATTGTCCGATTTATGGATTAACTGTCCTCAATATGAACTCTAACCTCTACCTGTTTGATCAGCTACCGTCTATATTGAGCTTTTCTCACAAGCCTTTCAATTCTTTTTTCAATCCCCTCCCCTAAATTGTATTTTCTCTCTCGTTTTCTGCTTGCGTAGTTGTTTCTTATTTTCTCTCTATCTTCAATATTATCATCATTTTCTTCTTTTCATCCCTGTTCCCTACGGGCTCGTGCAGTAATGGGGCATGCAGTGTTTCTCTCACACACAATCCACCAGGAAGACGCATCCAGATTAACAGTTTGAGTTGTTAAAGAGACAGATGCAGAAGGAAGACAGACAGATCCAGGACATGCATGTCAAGAGACTTGAGAAGAGTGAGATGGAGACCAACAAGGATGAAGGTTGAGGTGAAAATATGAAAGATCATTCATCATCATCAATGCGCTAAAGGGGTCATGTGATAAGAAAACAAATGTTTAGAAAAAACAAAAAGATTCTGTAACGTGAAGAAATTAAAACTTTCTCCCCAGTCTAAAGGGACTGTTTATTGAAACTAAGATGCTTATCCTGAAATTCTTGGATTCAAAGTCAGAAAGCTAAAACTTTAGCACATGACCTCTGCATGCATTTCTGAAGGATCACAACACATTAAGAAATAGGAGGTAGAGGCTTTAACAATTTATGACCAATTAAAGTCAATTCATTACTGTAAAATTACAACAAAGTAAGTATTAAGTATAAAGTAAATATAAAGTAACTATTTTGTTCAAGTTCCTGGCTCTGTATTTTTCAAATGAAGAGATATAGATTCAGTGTTTTTGTTTATGATCCCTATGGTACAATTAAGTAAAAGAAGTAAATAGACCAAACAAGTTATTGCAAAACACCCTAATGTTAATGTTAATGCTTATGCAGGTGCAGTGCAGATATTAACAGCCCAAATTCTTATTCCTTTTTTGCTTGCATAGTTGTTTTCTGCCTTTAATGTACATGTTTAAATAACAGTCAGTAAGCACATTTTGTGACATGCTATTAAACTGATACCTCATGTTTATACAGCATATCATGAAATTAATATTATTTTACAGGATATCTGGGCTTACCATGTTTCATGTAAGTATTTTTTATGCTTCAAGTACGAGAAGGCAATTAAGAGATTCATGCTGAATATGAGGATAAGTTCTGGCTCAGCTATGCCACTTTCAAACTGCATTAAGAGGCGAGGTTATGCAAGTGTTTTGTTTCTGTTTACAAAAACGCAGCTAATTTCAAAGTACTTGAGTAAGAGTGTGTGAGTTTCTTTTACATTTTTCATGATGTAGTTGTCATCAGTTTATCTCGGATCAGTGTACGCACTGGGAATTTTAATTCCTCACTGGAGGTTTTAAATTGCAAACTGGTTCTTCAGCAGCAGTGAAATAGTTTGATGTTGATTTATAAGAAATAATCAGTTTATGCTTTGTATAACAACTGTGAGCACCACTGAAAATATAAAGTTTATGGATGTTTTTGCCTATTTATCATTGTCTTACCAATAAATAATTAAAGTGCATTCTTTAAACTCCAACATATAACTTACCCCTGGAATGGTGCTCAAAGCTGGACATCTGACAAACCCCGACTTCACGCTAAGCTTTATCATTTCCAAGATGGTGATGAGCAAGTATTTATATTGCAGAGGAATACATGAAATATTAATGCAGATATCTACATTAAGAGAAAGTGTTTGTGCATCAATGAATGCCTACATTTCCACTGAATGCGCTCATTAATGAACTACATAGACTTATCAAATGACATCTGATGTTATTTTTACATTAATTGTTTGGTTAATTAATTTAAAAAATGTTCAAACTTTGTCTGAAACATAGCATAGGTCCCTGTACTTTCATATTTACTGTAATTAAATTTTCAGCAATGTATGTTCTGCATGAGCCTGCAAAGCAGCAAAAGATCTCATACTGTGTAGACATCTATTTTCTCTCACTTTCTTCAGTTCAACAGTGAAGCGAATGTGGGGACTGAACATGAAGCATAAAGAGCCAGCAGCAGAAACTGCAGGCACTGAAGAGAGACATCTTCACCCAGCAGACAGATCAAACTGATATATGAGCTTTCAAATCGATATATGAGATATCAAAATGGGAGTTTTGTGGCTTTTAATCGATGTCTGTTAAAACTAGCTCACTCCTAAATGTTAACAAACAGACTTTATATATTTTATATATAAAAATATATATATTTTAATATACTCGTTTATGTGCACTCTCTTTCTTCTGGAGAAATGGATTTGAAAATAGTGATGACTCATTTGACACTGCCAAATATTTGTCCAATAAAATGCTCACAACACTGAAAATGCCCCTCCTTTCACTTAGGGAAACCTAATTCTAACCTAATTCCAACCTAATTGTAAACAGCAATTACAAATTACAAATCATGTTAATGGCTGTGATATAATTAAAACCTACTGGCTGTTTTTCGGATAACCTATTCAATATATTCCTAAATGTCCTGCTCCCACTGAAAATATGTAAATACAGATAAGAAAACTGTGCTCATCAAGCAACTTCACAAGCCCTGCATCCTAATTCACATACTATCTATTCTAATGAGTATTCGAAATTAGAATTAATATGTCCCAGATCATAGCATGTTGAAATGAGTATTAAAAGTACCCGGATGTACCCAGGTGGTCTACTACTACTACCCAGTGCAGATCCGTGAACACTCTAAAGTGTTTTAACTCTCAGTTACCCACAATTCATTGCAAGAGGGTGACGCTACACTGAATTATCAAACCAAATAAGTATGAATTCTTTAATGAATTAATAACTTAAATGATATAGTAATCATTACATAAGAAATAAAGAATGAAGAAATGTTTAAATGCAAAGAGGAATTTTTTGATGTGTGTGACTTGTTAATGATCACAATCTTGTCATTGTGACTGATAACTTACCAATAAAAACTGGGACAGTGCATTGGTGAATGTCCATGCCTGTCATTGGTTGGGCAGATTAGGCCACAGTAGCAGCAATAATAAGTGTTATATGTTTATATGAGGCTTAGTCAAGGTGACTCTGGGACCCGCTCTCAGCAGTGAGCCAGCAGCAAGCCCGCAAGTAATGAATAATCACACACCATCAGCATGTGGAGACACACACCTGCTTTAATAATATCTCTCCTTCTGTCTCTCTCTCTCACACACATACACACACATACAATCATTTTAAGATAACAGTAACTGCTCAGATGTCTCTGTACATGTCTCCCTTACAAAGCGTTTGACAGCGCAAATCTATTATCTGTCTTTTATTCCTTCCTCAAAACCCCCAACATCAACTGTAGCATTGTCCATGAATAATAAGTGCCAACACACGCTTACTGATGTGTGACACCCTGTACGCATCTATTTCTTGCTAGAAGGAAGGACTGAATTTTATCATCTAGATTATAAGAGGGAGGAGGGCACCCACACAACTCTGTGCTGCCCCTCTCAGTGTCACAGTGACTAAATTGAGAGTTTGCTTTGTCTTTTAAATGTCACAGACTGAGACTACAGTTTATTGTCTTCTGGAAGTAATTGGATGGGGCAGAGAAAGCTGCAAAAATAAAATTGGCTATAAAATTAGACACACAATCAAACAGGGATCCAATGAAGCTGATATTAATTAATAAATTCCTAAACATAGGACAAAAACATTAGTCTCTTTTATTGTATCTGTTGAACGTGATGGCAATTGGAGTTTTGAGTAATACTATATGTGCCGTAATAACCAGGATGTTGCTGAGGCTGAAGAAATAATGATTTCATGGTGGCCTGAAAAATGTTCAACCTTGAGTTGTGCGATTCCATTTTACATGATGATGTGGGACTGATTAAGTTCTGATTAAGCGTGAAATGTGTCTCGCTTAGCATGAAGTTTGCAGGGGGAAAGGAAATCTCCTTTTTTAGGAAGGTTTTGCTAAGCAAGATAATTATAAAAAGGAGTGCAGGTAAAACCACAAGATAATGACATCTAAACAACCGCTGGACTAGATTAGAGAAGTCAACCACAGACCTCTTAAAGTTTGAACACACATACAAAATTGGTTTAATAAACCCAGTTAGTGTAGAACAGTTTCAAACAAAAATGGTGCTATAGACTTACTATAGAACTACTATAGTAAGTACTATAATACTATAGAACAGCACAATATGAAATGCTTATACTGTATATGTGACTGCCAGGAACATGCAATATCAAAGCATAGCTGAAGACAGCACAACACTTGTTTGGCACAGCATTGATGGAAAACGGCCTTGTACAAACGTAGCATGTCACTTCAAGGCCTGGCAATTAGAATACAAATGAGCCTGAGATGAAGCAGGGGTGGAATAGATCAGCACTAATGGCTGAGGAGAGAGATCAATGCTTAGTCTGCTTTCCTCTGGGTGGAACTGGACCCTTTCCACAATAGAAAGCTTTACAGAGAGCTGACCATTGTTCATATCAAGCCCAAACTCCATGGATGAGGAGATGCACGAGGTAAAGCAAAGTATTTGTGTGTGTGTGTGTGTGTGTGTCCTCCTCCCCAACAGCAAAGTGATGAGTTGAGACTGGTACACAGGTTCATAAATGACCTTCATAAATATGTAAGCTTTCTCCCAAGAGCCCAGTAAACTAAGGGACAACATCAAAGATCTGAAGACCAGTACATCAGGCAGCAAGAGGTGATGATGCCAACATCTGTCACAAAACAAAAAGATGGAACATTTAAGTGTATCCAGAGAAGACAAAGTTTTTCACTGTAATGATTTTGTTGTGTGTATAAACACAATAAACATAATGTATCAGTAGTATATATGGTAATTCTAATGTTATTTTAGTAAAGCTAGCATTGTGAGGTGTAGTTCAGAGAGTAATGTATCACATGTCAAACCTCTGCATTTGTGTATTTGAATTGAGTGTTGTCTGAAAAGTAGATCTACAATATACAAATGTGGCATGGTTTGTCTACATGTATTTAAACATGATTTATGATCTGCTGATGCACCATACTGACTGATTTGAGACACTTGTAGTCATAAAGGGACAGTCCACTCAAAAACAAATGCGTTGTCATCATTTTCTATCCCTTATGTTACTCAACCAAACCCATATGACTTTCTTCTGTGGAAAACAAAAGCAAGAATGTGGCTGAATAATGACTGACAGCCTCGGTCACTATTTACTTTCATTACATGAAAAATGTTCTCTTATGTTCCACAGACAAAATCATTTAGGATTGCATTCACATAATGACGAGTATGATACGGAATATTTAACTTTTGATGATCTACGTCTTTAAATGCAGAGCGCTGTCTCAGATCCACGGGGATCCACATTCTAAAACCTGTCACACAATCTGTCTATTTTACATGTGCTAGAAAAGCAGTTCATTTTTAGATTGCACTTGTTATGCTATAATGTGCATTGACTGACTCGTGTGTATCCAGTGAAGTGTCACCGTACTGAACCACATGGTGTCACCATTTTCAGATTAGTGATATTTAGGTTTAGATGTTAAAAAATATAATGTCAGTTCTTTTCCTAGAAAAAATACACATTTTTATGTTGAGCGTAACTATCATCAGTAAACAAACAAACAAATAATGTCCCAACAGCACCCAAGCCTTGAAGCAAAGTTTCAAGAATACAAGTTATCTACCAGCACCTGTGACATCATCTCTCATTTTCTAAAATCTAAAACGCTTGTTTACAAATAAATGCACCTTTAAAGGAGAAATAAACATTGAAATACACATTGTTTTAAAAGTATAGCCTCAGCACTGTCTGTTAACATCAGAGTAACATCATTACTTCATAACTTTGTTGCAAAGTCATATCCCATATTTAAACTCCTATCATAAACAAGTAAAACTGGTAAATCCTGTAACAACTCTTTGTGAACTGTTATCATAAATAACAAATTGAAAAGAATAAAGAAAACAGAAACAAAATCAGGTTTACACAGAGCTCCACCCATAAAAATTACCTCTGCAATTCCATGTTCACCGGCCTAGAATAGTATTTATTTAGACAACAGTAAGGCTCAAAAAGCACACGGTATTGTACTAAATAAACATAAAGTAATAAACATAAGTGCCTTCACAAAGTACAAGATTCACATTTCTGCTCTTAAACCACCCAGAATGACTTGCCACATAGATTTAATGTAAATCAATTTAAATTGATTTAAGTTTTCCCTTGTTATGTTGTCTTTCTGTATAAACAAGGGACAGTCACTATAATATTTTGTGGTATCATGCGATTATCTATTACATCCTGCCCATAAACCTTTTATTGAACCTGGAACATTCTTTTTGGGCACCTCCCCTTAACATTAAATACTCCTATCTGTTAGTCTTTATAAAACACTAAGAAATACTTAGAGAAAGGGTGATAATATTATATACTTCTCAAAAGTTTAATATAGTGTCCAGAAGTTGGATATATTTCTTAAAGATAAATTATGAGCCATTTGTATAGTTTATTGTTTTTTTTTTTAATCCTCAGTTGATGTCTTTCTTGCCTTCTTGTACACACTAACACTTAATAAACACAATTCTAGCTTTGGTCTAAGCAATCTTTGAACATTCACTTTATCGTCCAATTCAGCGCAGCAAACAGTGCAGGTAAAAAACTCAGCAATGCTTTTTCAGGTAGGGCTATTTTATCGTGCGATCCTAGCGACAATAAAATGACAAGCGCTGTTTGATGTTTTTTTGGACCGGTGGCTTCTGCAGGTGTCCCGGCGGAGAGGAGCTGCTAGGTCACACTTCCAGTTGAACTACACTGGAGGAGATCCGCGATCAGAGTAGCAATGAGAAGAGACCACACCTCCGAGCGAAGGGCAAAAGTCCGGACTGAACGAGCAATGCACCTGCAACGCCATTCGACATGACAGATCGCTGGTGTTAGGAATCGCTATATGATATGGTCGGGATTACTGCCTGAGACTTTAGATTCAACTTGATGGCTCTTTCAGCGGACCGCGTTTATCCTCTCGGAGTGGAAGCTGTTTATTTCTTGCTGTGTATTTGTGGCTGATGTGGGGATGGTGCGTTGCCTGCCAGCGCAGCACAGGTAAGAACTGAACCCTGTACCCGGAATCAGATAGCAAGCCTTTAATAATACTCTTAGATTTGAAATAAATAAAAATATTTTCTTAAATTGAAATCAGGAATGACAGATCAGAAAATCCGCACCTTCGTACACCACAGGACAGGTGAATATACGTGTAAACTTTGTCCTGGAGTTTAAAGTCTTCCTTCTAATGAATCTATTCAAATAAACCCTTTGAAAATGTGCATGCCCATACTTACGTCAAGGATAAGTGAATTTTGATGAATATATTCATGGATGATATGTATATTATTTGTAGAATTATCTAACAGCACTTTGCATTACAGTGTCCGTGTTACACATTATGTCCCTGTATCACAGCAGTAATGTCAGAAATACATATACAGTTAATGTTATTTATCAGTATTACTCACCACTTACTGCACGCAACTGCAGTTTTAAATGATTAATGTGAAGAAAAATCCATAGCAAAAATCTAACGATTAAATGCAACTCATTCAATCGACAGCTAAAATTGTAAAGAGGAGCCGCAGAACTGAGGGAGGTTGCCTACCGCTGCAATAACTGTAATAACTGTAACGATTTTGCAACACCCCAGACTAAGAAAGGTAAAATGTCTCCCATCTGTATACTTTATCTTGTTCAGTGTTGTAAAAGAAAACGCAAGCAAATTATTTTAATGCCTTAGGTGCCCTTTTCTAAGCTGTGTGAATAGTGGATCGCAATGAAATTAGTTTAGGAAGACGACTTATAAGTACGTGAAGCTCAATTGGTAGAACGCAAAATTTGTGGGTTCAATTCCCAGGGAACACCCATACTGATTAAAAAATATACTGTGAATGCACAGTAATAAAGAGAACGTATAATATAGACAATGTTTATCAGCTATAAATGTTGACAAGCTGTGACTTAGTGAATAGAGAACAGAATTTTTTATTAATATTTTTTCATGACAATTTTATTTTTTGTTTAATATGCAGAAATGTTTAAAACACACACACCTAAAAAAGAAATATTACTGCAGCCATCCAGTAAAAGAAAAAGCAAATATCACTAAGCAAATAACCCTAACAAAAACGAATATTTGTTTCTTAACATGTAAGTTTGAATAGCAAAATAGTCTTAAAATTTATCATTGCTTTTTGGTCAGGTTCCATACTGTGTTATTCTTTGAGGTATCTTGTGAGTGTAATGTTAATCCTATGGTCAGGAATACAATAATCATTCGGTATCTTGGCCCCTGTACTTTTTCTGTAGGGGAGGAACATTTGGAATTATAATACAGGGATTTGACAAATGTACAAATGTCATTTGACAAATGAACTGTTATCTCAACAAGTAATGCATCCAGGTGCCAGAAAAACTCTCTCCTCATCTTTTCCTTCAAATTCTCATAAGCATCCAGATAAAAATGGCAGGATGACATTTCCCAGTAAAACATCCAGTGAGTATTGGAATATTCTGTGACACTGACTAGACGAAACATTGAGAATGAAACCATGCCCTGAGAGTGAAGAAACAGGCCCAGGTGTCTAACCTGGCTGGTGTCTATGTCTCAGATTGAGGTCAGGGCAAAGACTGGCCAAGTTGGATAGCTTCCCTGCTTTGTATTGCATTATAGACTATGTTTCTGTTGGCCTGGAGGACAGAACTGAACATTCTGGATGCTGTCACTGTGTTGAAAATGAAGGTGGGAGGGTGTTGGGAAGGAGAGAGGTGAACTTTTTTCCTTTTGTCAGCAGTGGGAGCCAGGCAGACTGGCCTGTTAATTGGTGATCCAATTAGTTCTTAATATTGCAGCTGTGCTGAAAGTGGCCAATCAGGAACAGAACAGCAGTGAATACAAAATACTATAAACTTCGCCTGACAAAATACCACCTATACTGGCACACCAAAGATTTCTAGACAAATATGACTCTGATTATGTTACCTATTTTTGTACAGTGTTTGCACAGCCATAAAACCAGGTTCTGGCTTGTTGAGTTAATCATAAATAGAGAACACTGAGACATTTTGCGCAGAGTAAGATTGAGTCATCTGTCTTTATAATGTCATTTTCGTTTTGCGTTTTGTTTCCTCCCACGGATTGTGGCTGTAATGTGGCATCCAGCTGCAGAGGTGGGGCTGGAATGAACGAGTGTTCTTTAGAGGTACACAGAGAAGGTAATGACACCAGAGATTCTTGAACTGAAATGATGGAATAAGGCACACGGCATATGTAAACTTTTAAGGTGGAGTGGAAAACAGCATTGGGAGATTGAGCTTTGATACAGGCTAACGCTCTGAAGGTAACAGAACAGCAGCGCATGGAAGATAAAGAGAGAGACAGGTGGGCAGATAACCTGACTGAAAAAGATACAGAAATTTAGTCAGAAACACTGAAATAGTGACCATAAAGAAAAAGAGAGAGCATGGGATATAAGATCAAGAGGAAAAATCAGAGATAGTGTTTTGTAGCTCTGAAGTCCGGGTCCAGGCCAGCTGCTGTTTGCGGTTTGTTACTGAAGTTATGCCTGACGGTAACCTGAGCCATGTGTGCAGCCTGATAAAATGTGGATTGCAGGAAGGAGAAAGTAGATGGGCCAGTAAGAAGCATGGCTGTGACAGCACACTCGTGGCCCACGAGAAGCCAAATCTTCATTAGATAAAACAGTCTGTCATTAATTTTTTCATTTTAAGGTATAGCACCATTTTCGGATGGGTTTTTTCTGAAATTTAGATTTGGGATCTGTTGTGTATTTGTGGTGCCTTTGGGCATTGTCTGTATTACAATATAAACTGGCTTTTTGTGACACATTGTTTAATCAACATACCTCTTTATTGACTACACATGATATATTGTACAGAGCAAAAATAGCCCACCCAAATGTGGGAACAACAAAAAATTGTTATCATTTAACATCTATCATTGTTATTTTTTGCCAGGTAAATAAATCTAAAAGAAGAACATTTTCGGAGATGCCTGTGGTATCACACATATGAACATATGCATGTATGCATATGCATATCAGACTTTACTATACTATTTTATTTTACTTTTACTTTACTATACTTATACTATACAAATTGTCTATGTGGATTTTCTGTGGTGACCAGGATTGTTTGTCCCCCACACTCACAATATATATACAAATATATTGTTGACTGTATCAATGAAAAAATTACCATGACAGTCATAAAATCTGAGCAAGAAACAGACCTACTGAAAAGCTTATGGCATTATCTTTTGAGTAACATCACCGATTATAACAATAAAAAGCAATTCATTAAACCCCTTGATTTAGACACATCAGGCATATCTTTCACACGCCCCCTCACATCTAACTGACAGTCTTTGTATCTATTGTCTGCAGACAGATAGCGACCTGTCCCATCCTGGCTTAGAGAAGGACTCAGAGACTTGCTCCATTGTCTCTGTCTAGCGACCAGGCAGAGAAGAGTCTGCTAGACAAGGCATCAGCTGTTGTATGGTGACTGGAGACAAGAGCCTGCTTTATGAATGCTTCTTTTACAAATACATCAGAGACCTGCAGTCAGAGATACAACAGTGTACTGCTTGACTAAAGAATGAATAGTGAGCCCGGTCCACCACAATGCTCAGCATTCACACCTGTCGTGAAGGACCGTGTCTTCTTTAAATCCCAGAGAAAGCCATGGAACATTAGCAGCCAACAGCAACATGAACCAAGAAAGAGAAGGTGGATCCCCATCAGGATGTTTCTAAACCTGATCATCTCTGTTCTGGTTGTGGATCACTCACATACTTCAGGAACACAATTTTTCCTATGAAATAGTCTAACAAAAGTGATTAGACACACAGACTGCGTTTGAATTGAGGGATAGAGTGGATGGCAATCTGAAGGGTCAACACTGATTGGTTAGGCATTTAGAACGTTTCCTATCTACGTCCTTACATTACGGAATCTGCCTTTTGTTAATTACACTTGCTTTAAAACAAACTATTGCACACTTTAAATTCTTATTTAATGTCAGACTTATTTGCAGTCTGTTTTCTTGGCACACATGATTGTGTTCATCCAAGCGATCTTCTAAATATACTCTGGACTGCACAGCTGAACTATCAGTGACATAACAAAGCTCAAGTGGTTCCCAAGAGTTCCCAAAGAGCCATTGCAAATCAAAACAGAAAGGGGATTGTTTTTAGGAATTACTTTTATTAAGCATATTAGGCTAAGATGAAGAATGCCTAATAAACTCAAATCAAGCTCAATGCAACCCTGACATTATAGAGAAGATTTCCAGTTGTGCCGTCCTGTTGGAGAAATGAATTAATATGAGATCACCAGTAATTGATAAACTGCTCATCTTCCACTTGGAACAAGACTGTCATCACAAACCACACCACATTTTGTAGGGTGAGTACTTCCACTGTAATCTAAAACACCCCTTCAGGATAATATACAATGTATTTTGATGTAAGTTCCAAGATCGAGAAGGTCGAATACACTTAGATATGATTAAAGAATTCTCATACCAGATTTAATTAGTTCTTTTTATTACTTAGGTAGAGTCACAAATGCTTGGTGAGATGCATTGAGGGTACTATAATCTTTTATGGACTGGGTGGATATGATAAGATAAGGTTATTCAGTACTGTCTGTATATTATATTTGTATGTCATAACTGGAAATGCAGAGTGCACAGAAACACAAAAAAGTACAAAACAAATAAAATAGTACAAAATATTTGAAGTCAGTGCTGTACCATATGGGCAATAGTGAAATATTAACAGTTATCAAGGAACGTTATTAATAATTAATATTCTTGACTAAACAATGTTCATGACCTTTTCACAATCTATGCAGCTGTTTATGATTAACGAATAAGGATGTTTTAGGATTAATTTTACAAAATGAAACTATTTGCCATGACTTTTCCAGGTCTGGAAAAACATATGAGAATCAATAAGAGTCCTATACTAATGACAGTAATCTTACATAGACTTTGATGCTGTTGTTGTCATCTTGTTTTCACGCTCATGCCTGCTGCATGTATGTGATGTGAGATGTAGGTCCAAAGGGACTTAATTAACAAAGCCTGGCACCTCACATGTGCACATGCACACAACCCTTAATGTCACATGTGCAAAATAACAGACTATGAACAAACAGTGCTGAATAATGCACTGGTCCCGAATATAAAAATGAAAGTGAGTTGAAGTAAGAATACACTCTTGTGATTATAATGTACGTATTGTACTGTAGTTTAAGAGTGGATTCAGTTGGCAGGCACAGCAAAGCCACTTACGGGATTGTTAAGACAAGCTGTCTTTCCTGTAACCTTGAGGGTCACTGAGACCACAGGGATGGGCTATTTGTAAAGGAATTACAAATAGCCAGATTAAGCCCAAAGCAAGAAAGAAATTGTCTTCTTACACTGCTTAAAATCTTTATTTTCTTTCTACACACATCCTCACCAAACATGGTGTTCCCAGCCACATTAACAGTCTTTAAACTACACAAAGGTGTTTAAATTTAAGACAGATGTGTTTGACCACATTGTAAATTGATTTGAAAGTCAGGACTTGCTGGAGTGGTTTTACTTTTAGCAGATAATTGCATTTTAAACAGTCTTTTTCTTCATGGAAAACAGACCAAATTATTGATGACTCATGTTGCACAAAAGATTTTTGTCCAATTAGATTTTAATTAGATGTAATTAAAACAACTATTACAAATAGTCCTTCCAAAAAAAGGCCAAGCCTTTTTTTTGTAAAGACTGGATAAAGTAGTTTTAAACGCTATGAAAACAGAATTGTCCATCTAAAAGCGTGCGATTTTCAAATCGCAAATTCTATTTTTTAACTGAGATATTAGCTAATAAAAAGACTTTAACAAACTGCACGCACTAAGTAACAATACAAGTACGTAAAACGGAAAATATTTGCGAAAGCGTTTCTCTGCATTCCGCAACAACTTATCTGGGAGGGCTATTTACATTGTCCCGACAAGCTCAAAGAAACTGGAAAACGAAACTTTCGTTTTAACACACTGTACATGCGCAATAGGCGTTTGTCAGATCATGGAGCGTGAGTTGATTTTCCAACAAACTCTGACATAATCTGACTTCATCACGAACCGTTGCCATAACGACGAGGTAACCGTCAACATAACATACATATATATGCTCGTTGTCCCACATTGCGTAAGTTTGCTGGCAATTAATATGAACGTAGGTTAAAAATAAATGCTTTACAATCTTCATTGTAGGTTAGCCCCCATATAGATACAAATGCTAACTGAAATAATTGCTTTAAAATTGAACGCTAAGCTGTTTTAATTGTTTATTTTCAGGCATTTACAAGCAGCTGGGCAGTCAGTTCTCAAAGAATGCATTATGACAGCTTTATTAAAAAAAAGAAATGACACTGTTAATGTTAAGTGGCTACAGTACTAGTAACTGTTGTTTCATCTGTTTATTTTAGTGTTAGCAGTTTGTAATTATGTTTGGTTTTTCTTTGAAGCTGTGCATACCACAACAAACCTGAAGCTCTTAAAATAATCATAATAATAGTAGTAATCGTTTTAGCAATCTTAGTTTTTTTAAAAATATTGTTAGTTATGATAGTTTAGTTCTTTGGTAACCTTTTAAAATCGCAGTTTATTTTTGATCAGAGGAATTGCAATTAGTTTCTTCCACAAGTCTTACAGCCCTATAATTAAACAACCCAGTCTGTATCAGGACAAAATGATCAATAACAAACAACACAAGAACAAATGTTTTACATAATATTTGCAAAATTTCATTAAATTTGCATGTCTTGGGGAGTGGTGAGAGTGATGTGTTGTTATACCTCATGCTGGCCTTGGCTTTTTAATTTATTTCCCTTTTTGTACAATGACTACATTTTATCATGTCATATTTTATCATGCCATAGATAATTTTTCAGACTGTAGATAGATATTTATAAATATGGATTAATAAAATAACATTCCTCTCAACTGTATAATTACCACCTTTTTCTCTGCAGGAACTCTAGGCAGAAGTATTCTCACAGCTGGCACCTGTCCTGAGAGCCATTAGCGGCAAACATCATGTCAGAGCTGGAGGACTATTCCCCTCCAAGGGGCCACCCACATCCTGATCCAGCTCGTATTCAGCAGAACCTCCTGGAGGAGCAAGTAGAACTCTGGTGGTTCAGTGAACCACGGAAATCCTTATTATGCTACTGTGCTTCAGTGGGCCTCATCTTAGGCTGTGGTCTGGGAGGTGTAGGCCTCCTCTCCACCACCACCAGCCTTTCCAGCGAGTGGAGACTGGGAGCCGGGACAGTCCTTTGCCTACTCGCCCTGGCCGTTCTTCTTAAGCAGTTGCTAAGCTCCGCTGTCCAGGACATGAACTGTGTGCGTAGCAGACGACGGATTAACATGCTGAAGAGCGGAGGTCTGGCTGACGTTCTTGTCATGTTGATCACTGGAATCTCTCTGCTTATTTGTGGGGCTGTTCTCCTGGATGTGGCCCTGGCCTACCACATGCCCAAACCTGGCAAGGCTCTGAACGACATGTTCATATCTGGGGTGGTGCTACTGGCGGGTGGGAGTTTTACGGTGTTAGCGGTCGGAGTTTATTCCGCAACAGTTTTTCTTTTGGAGAGGACAGGCAATGGACAGAGGCGGTGGGAGAGGACTGTGGGAATCTTCACCATTTCAGGCCAAATGCAGGCAAGGAGAGAGACCGCTTCAAGCCTGGCCCGTCTGATTTAACTGTGTGGCTCCGTAATATTAATGGTGTTTTTGCCGAACATGAAATAAGACACTGAACTTTGCAGTCATAGGGCAATAAAAAAAGCCTTCAGTGAAACTTTGCACCCGTTACATCACAGCACAAGTGGCAATTACAATTGTGTCCCACAAACAAATTGAAGGTTTCAGACTTTAAAGCTTTGAGAGTTTAGGCACAAACATTTACATGCTTCAAAACAACAAAGTACAATGAAGGAAGTATTGAAAAAAAGCACAAAAACAAAATGAACTTAAGTTTGATCATTAACATTGATTTTAGGTTAAACATGCTGCTTTCTCTCACTTTGATTGCCTCTCCAATGTTATTGGACACTGCTGTGTGTCCTTCACAACTTTATTTATGTGGGCAATGGTGAGCATGCCAAGTTAGTGTCCATCTGGGGATGTCTTCAGCTTTCAGGGGACTTAATGTGTGTGAACGAGTGGTTGGGCTTAGTTTGCATGCCTGAGAGTTTACACTACGACTTTGTTCTGTGTGCAGGCAACACTAAATATTAAATAAAGGAGTAGAATGTAAATCTGGAGGATGTAAAAACTATTTTATTGATTTTTAAGATTTTTCAAGAGATTTAAATATTTAAATAACACTTTAATGCAAAAGGAACATACAGTGCAAATCTAAACCATTGTTAGTATGTCTTTTCCTCATGAAAGATGGAAAGATTTTTTATTTGCTGCAATACCTGTAAGCTAATTTACATTTTCATGTAAATTATTGGTATTTCATTTTGCAAGGTTTATGAAAAACATTCACAAACAGATGGAGATAAACAGATGGCAGGTTGTTGCCATTTAGCGAAAATCTATTTCAATTTGTACGCATAATAAACGTTCAAGCTCAAACGTGACAACTTTCAGAAATGAAGAAGCTGTTGAATCATAATACTGCTGTGGAATACTGAGAGCTCCTGCAGTGCCCCCAAAAGTGGTTTTGGACAGCTTAAGCCACACTTAAAAATGTATGGTCAGCATTGCGTTAAATAACAAAACATCAAAACACGGCTCATTTATTTTAAAGACTAAACACCTTTTAAACTAAATATTTCACAATAAGAACTTTGTTGGGTTTTAAATTATAGAACATATTTAAAGGTGAAAAGCATTAAAACATTTTTTGGTCGTCAAACTTAGTGGAACCTGCCTGTAGTTCATTTGATAAACTGCTGCAGTTTCTCTGCACGGTGTGAGAGTAACTTCATACATACACTAAAATGATCTAGGAATCGGTTGGTTAACAGTAATTGCAGTAAGTTCTGAGAAAAAGGTCTTGCATCATTTATTTGCAGATGGCACTTGGTTTGACATTTTTCTGTCTAAGGCAATGAAATTAATGCATTTTAAATGTGGCTCAAGTGCCTTAATATTTCATAGGGCCACTGTAGATTTAATATATAGAGGGTGGACCTTCATGCTGAAGCGAGATTTTGTGGTTTAATCATGAGGCAATTATTTTCCTTCTCCAAATCTCCACTGAATATTATTTTAAAACAACACAAATCAACATGCAGCTATTGGGTGGGTAAACGGATGTTTTCGTTTGGTCCCTCTTGCAGGCGTGTGTGTTTGAGGTATAGGCATTCATCCATAACCCATCCTGTAAAGACAGAAGCAGGTTCTGAAACAGCCAGTAATAGGGAGAGGCCAGCTGAGGAGCCATAGTCATGTGTGAGGATAGCTGTGGCGTGTTTGGCAATGTCTGTTTTTACTCCTAACAAGCTTTCTATTGTGCAACAGCTGCTAAGTCACCATGTAAACAATAGCTGACTCTGTGACCCATTGTCGGACATCTATTGCCCTGTCATGTGTCGAGACTGATAAGCCCGTGTCGAGCAAAAATAGCGATGCATACGGTCAGCACTTCTGTTTATGGATGGATGGGGTTTATTTCTATGGTTATAATCCAGGTATATCTTCATGAAACAGCAATGTATTACAATAACTGAATATGAATTAAATATGCAATAAAACTAAAATGATCCTTATTCATACAGTGCAGAAAATAATTGCAAAAAGCTGTGATAAAAATCCATTTATTTTCTCACAATGACCTTTTTGTACAGTATTGAGCAAAAACATCAATGATAAAAGATCAAAAATACATATTTTAGACTTAGCAACAGGGCGGAATAAATATTAAGATGTTACAATGACATTGACCTTTGGTTAATAAATGAGGGGTAAATGAGGGGTCGTTTTGATGTAACAACAGCAAATAATATTCAGCTGCCTCTGTGAAAGTGGCATACAGTATTCCAAACACACACACACAAACACACAGAGACACACACACACACAGATAAAACAAGTGGTGCAGTGCATGCTGAATGAAAGGAAATATGGAAGGAATGCTATGGAATTTTCCCACTGCGAACATTTTCAATGTACAAGAAGGTGGTGAAATTTCTTGTGTAATAGGTTGACATTTTGACTACTGTGGATTCAAAAAAATTATAGTTAATGCAGTTCCTTTCTCACATTAACATTAATGTGGGTGATTTGCTGTTAGGTTAATGGCTCCAGTACGTCATAGAGGAACATTACCATTTCCACTTTTCAGTCTGCGTGTGTGTGTATGCCCACAGGTTTGGCTATACTTGTAAAGGCCACATTTTTAAGAAATGTTCTCACAATATTAGTGAATCTTATCCTCACAAGTCAATTTTGACATTAGTGTTCCTCTCTGACATGCTCATAATCTGGACAAATCATGTTTGAGGGTTTGGTTTGGGGAAAGGGTATATTAAATGTCATTATCTTAGTATGAAAACCACTGCGTCTATGAGAGGTCCTCGCTAATATAGCTTCTGATGTCAGTGTGTGTTTGTGTGTGAAGGCATTAGTGGTATTTTCAGTCATACAGAGCCACTGTGGTGAAAATATAGTGTTACAGTGCTGTCCTGTCAGTACGCCGCCTTATTAATCATTGATTTTCAGCACAAGGTATTAATTTCATTAGGTCTGTGGTTATTCACCTTTACAGACATAAGATCATATCACATTGTGAGTCCAATCACCTACAACAGTAAAAAAAATTGTTGAATGAAATGTTAAATTAATGATTTTTAAAAGTCTAAATAGAATACAAATTAAAAACAAATTAGGCATACATGTATCTATTATCTTTGAATACACCTACACCAAATTTAAAATAGTGCCTGAGCACAATAGGTTTATAGTGATTCCTCAGTAGTTCTGTGGTGTCTTCCTTGTCGGTTAATTTGTGAAACCTGATTTCAGACTTCAGATGTGTACATCCAGAAGAGTCTGAGAGCAAGAGTGCGGGTTCAGCCGTCTGTCTGCTGTGCAGGGAAACTGCTGTCTCACAGATCAAACAAGACAGACAGGAGATTCAACACACACGGACACTGTCAGAGACGCGTCTTCCTCAGTTGGTCCTCAGCTGATAATCTGTCAAAGTCATTTGAGTAAAGTGAGAAAAGTGCAGGTTATAAATTGTGCATTTTAACCCTTCTGTTGGGCTGCAAAGTAAATCGTTTTTAACTAACAACCGTTTTTATACCAACTAACTACAAACTACTATAAAATAGTTTTTTTAGTAGTGTGAATATAGTTTGTTAAGTATGTTTAGTATTAGTAACAAGTATTTTCTCCAATAAGTAGTGGCATAGTGCAACAAAACGCAATAAAACATTATCATATTGGATGTGGCAGATTTACAGTCTAGCGAGTTAAATAAACAAGCTCTCCTAAAATGTCCCTGTCTCATATATGTAGCGTGGAAATCTGATTCACTCTTGTGAATTGCTTCATTAGGGCAGTTATGTAAATGAATCAATTAATTAAATGCTTCACTGATTCAAGCCACTGGCCAGACGTCGCTGCTTGGTATTGTAGGTCTGCTTTTATGCCAATATATTTAGCTAAATGCTAATGTTCGTTATTTACTTTGACTCAGTTTTTTTTTGTCTGTTTAAGTTTAAAGCTTTCATTCTGTATAAGATTCAAAAACATTTATTATATTTGTGCCAAAAAAAATCTGACTTAATAGTATGTTTGGAATAGTTATACATATGAAAAAACACTACTGCCTCAAATAGCTTAAATCTAGTTAGCTTCTTTCTGTTAACTACCTTTAACGTTTAACCGAGTGGCTTGTAGCTTGGCAAGCTACAGCTTTAAAAGTACCTTTACGTTTGCTACTCTTTAAAAGTGTTTTCATTCTTTATTGATATTTGGATGTTGAAATGTAACTGCAGAATTCCAGTGTGGTTTCAGGCTTGATGTCTGCTTTGCATTTCTTATGAATAAGTGAACAGGGTCGAGGGATTAGAGTGGCTCTCTCTCCTCTGGTGTCGCTGATGCAAATGGAAAACTGATAGGCTACACTATATCAAACTGTGCCGTGTGTGTGTGTGAGTGAATGACAGTAGAGAGAGGCTCATATTCACTGAACTTGTAGGCAGGGTGAAGGTAAACTCTATATCTGAATGATATTTGAGTAAGAGTGTGTCGGCGTGTACTTGAGTGTGAGGGAATTTCTGAACACGTCTTACCTCCGCTCTGAGTAATATAACGCACCCACGGTAACGCCTGGTATCCACTCTTCTCAATAATTTTCAAGTATCGCACCTGTGTTTGTTCACAATTAACACATTTTTAAAAATGTAAACATTTTGTGACCATTGTTCAAAGCTTATTTTATTTTATTTAAGGCGAGTGTGTGTGTTTGGTGTACCTGAATTCCAGACACTGTGAAATAAGGGATCTCAAACTTCACTGTGATTGGTCGCTTCCCTTCAAGTTCATCGCTTTCAACGCTTGGCAGTCCAAAATGAGCTCTCATCATGAACTCCTTCCCGCCCTTCAACAAACGTAAAGACGCATCATTAATTTCTGACACATAATTACCACCATCAAAATCATCACTTCAGTAATAAGCCCCAATTAACAGTTCTAAAAGATATTGAGTCATTTTTGAATGGCTGCTACAAACTTTACTTTTTTAATAGCCTATGACAGCACAAAACTCAGAGACCAATTTACTGCATTCAAGTCCCAACCCTCAAAAGCCCAAGATATCACTGGGAATTGAAAAACTTCAGGACTAAATGTTCCACATCTTAGCTCTTTCAGAAAAAGATAGTACCTAGAGACAACTTGTAATATTGGTTAATATGTTTAACTGTATTTGACTTTTACTAGATTTGACATTTGCCACCCTGGAAAAAGCCACCCAGAAAATGTATAAGGGACACTGAGGATAGTTGCCACACATGAAAGTAGTCAGTGACTATAAATCATAATTAAAAGTCCAATTATACATGTTGAGTACACCAGACCTGGAATTGATATTACACTTCCCTACATCTTTAAGAGGTGTTTCTACTGGATGTTTATACAAATCTGTGCAAAAAAATCATTACTTGGCCATCGGCATTGATTTTTGAATATTCTCATCATAGTGAGGATTTTCAGTTTTCTGGTTTAATCTGCAAAAGTGCTTAAATGATCAGTTCTAAATTCTTACATTAAAGGGATTTCAAGTTGATGGTTTTGAATTGTGAAATGGCCTAAAAATGTTTTTATTTTTTATTAAAGTGACCACTATGACTCTTATCCCCCTCTTTATGAATTTATCCTCTGGCTGTTAAACACATATACCCACTGCTTTACTGTGGAATAACTATACAACAAACACAGTGTCTGTTTATCTGAATTCAGTGTGAATTTAAATACAAAAAAACGTGGGGTGATGGATGATTTGATATTTTTCAGAAATTATTTTCAGAATTACAATATTAAACCAAATAACTTAAGACTTGTTATAGTAATAAACTCCTGATAAAGACCAAATGTACGTTATGATGTATTTTTGTAGAAGCGAAATCAGAGACACTCTGCTCGAAATCCGATCACAGGTGGTCACAGGAGACATGTTAGAGATGCTATCAGGTGTAAACATCAATCGATCTTAACATGCAATTGGATCAACAGAGAGGGATCTTAATACCAGATGTAAACAGGGTCTTCCGACATATCTTAACGTCACTTACAGGGAATGATTTAATATTCCACTCTACAGCACTCTTCTCCGGAACCCATTTTGCCTGACCCGTGGTGGTCTTGAATTTGGGGGAGTCAGCATCGCTGGGAACAGGCACCAGAATGGACACATTGTTGGCAGTGGAACGGCTCTTGAACTGACTGCGGGCCTGGAAAACAGATGGACAAACTATAGCACAACTTCACACAACCCACTTAAAGTAGATCCGCAGAAAAACTTTTAAAGCGAAACTTTCAATAGCTACAGTTTCGGTACGGCAAGGGCAATAGGACAAAACATGTTTACGTCAGATTCTGACAATTCTTTGGACACAGCTCAGGTAAACTAAGAGCCATTCCCTGAGAAACAAGCCTGAAAGCTAATTACTGAAAGCAGAGTGTGTGCTGGAGGAGGCAAAGCAAGAATCAGTGGAGTGTGTAGATGGAGCGTGAATGAGTGTGTGGATGTGTGCAGCTCTACCTTAACCTTGATCTCTACTCGGCTGTGAGAGAACTTCTCTATTACGCTCTCAATCCATATTAGAGGCTTCACCTGTCAAAACAGAGCGGTGACAGAAAAGAATTGAGAAATTCTGCTGTCAGTTAATCTTGGTACATTTCTGAAATGTAAAACGAATACAGTAAAAACTTGCATTGTAAAAATGCAGTATTACTGAGTGAAATCTAAAAAAAAGTATATGGGACATTCTTTAAAAAAATGTATAAAGAAAGTAAAGGATTAACATTTTTGCATCTAGCATTATTTTCATGACAATTAATTACATTTTACATCCAAGAACTCATTACCATAACATATCCAGATGTTTTTTATTAAGTTTGTTTATAATCATATTTTTATAGATTAAGATTTGCATTATTGTAAGTCGTTTTTGTATTGTATTACAATAAAATACTGTAATACTGCAATACAATAACAATCAGTTTAAATAAGCATAAATTAGAGACAAGTACTACAATGACATATGAACACTTTATATTTTACAGCAATGAGAATGAGATTATTTTGCATTACGGTAATGAGACATTTTCTTATTTTCCAGACTGGTTTCGTTGTGTATTTGCGGTGCTTACCGTGGTGTTAAGTCTGTAAGACATGAGCTCAGACTCTCCATCAGGTGGGATGAAAGAGATAGTCCTGTCGTTCTCAAAGCGCGAAAGACGAACACACTGATGAAACTTCACGTCTTCCAACTCCACAGACTTGCTCTTCTCCCCTGAGAGAAATGAAAGAAATAGACATCCAGAGACAAAGTGGGTGAATTTTAATAAAAGAAAAGTGGTCACTGATGATCATAATGTGTACAGGGCTGGTAAATCAAGCTGAGAAGGGCACACAGACACTCTTAATCGCCTGCACGCACACACACAGCTTTCTAATGCGCTTCCTGGAAATTGCAAACAAAAGCATTTTTTTCTGCATTCAGGTAACCGTGGAGGTAGTTTATTTGTTTGACCTCAGCAAAGAGGTAGGCAGTGACTACAGAAGAGTTTCTTAATGATTCAGGGCCTCTGAGCCCCAAAACTCACTAATACCCTCGAGCTGTGGGATTTCACCAGCACACTCAGAGCAGGAGCCTGTAAAATGTGTGAGAATGTGCGCTCGTGCGAATCTCTTTATATTTATGAATGTATTCTGTTCTATGTAGGAGTGACATTTACAGTGGAACATGAAAGAGCTCTCAGAGTTTTGAGCTAGAACACAGAGGTCACACATCAGAAGCTGCAGATCTCTGTGTCCTCTGCCGCAGCAAAGGCCTGCTGGGAACCTACTGATGACATCAAGCACAGGGACTAAAGGTCGGGGAGGGGTTAGAATGGTCTCTTATAGCTCTCTGATTGGCTCCCCTGGGTCCCAGACAGAGGGTTCCAGGAAAGTGATTGGAGCTCAGAACTACAGGTAGCTTTTGCCTACACATACAGATACACATCTTTTCACATGGCTGTACTTTAAGTGCTCTGAAAAAAACTGGTTTTCACTGTACTTTATACATTAAAGGTACATTTCATGTCATGTTAATTTAATAATATATTTTTTTCATATTCATGATTCCAGAAATATACAGTGAGGTCCAAAAACCTGAGACCACATTTAAGATCTAAGATTTGCATTTAAAAATAAAACAGCTAATCCACTCACTTGTTAATGTGTGAAATGAATGATAATGGTTATAATTTTGCCTAGAAAAAGTGCAGTATACTGTAAACTAAATCACCACCACAATAAAAAAAAATTCATTGTATTTGCAAGTGTGAGCCTGGAGAGGGCAGTGTTTCCCTATGTCTATTTTTTATTCTACTGCTGAGCTGAGACAATATATATAATCTGAGTTTATATAAGGGCCTAAAGCAACTGGTGCAAGACCAGAACAACATCTTCAGCTTTTGGCTCTGCTTGCAAAAGTTGGTGCCAGAATGCAACTTTATATTGGAAAGTGGCACAGGAAGCAAGCAGGGCTACTTTACTTCCCTAAACCGTATCTGATGAAGCAGTTTCCTGTGTAAAATAAAAGAGAACCTTGTCTATCAAAGTTGGTGTGGTCAACAAGTACTGTGCTACTGTTTGGTTAATTTATACAGTGGAAACTACCAGCAGTTGTATTTCACATTCTTTTCTAACTACATTTTAAAAGCAATTGCTCATTAGATTATCAGTTTAATGAAAACAATTTCAAATAACAAATGTATACAAATTTTACTTTAAAGGCTACTGGTATGGTTTATGGTTTAAATAAAACTGGTGTGGTTCTGATTCTAAATCCACAGTTGCATTCACATTGCACATGCAGAATGCAGATTTGAAATCTGGTCTACTGAGACTGACACCTGCTGGGTTCTGCCTCGGGTGGAGATTAGAAGGAAAGAATCATAGAAACTGAATTCTTTTGAAATAAGTGCAAATGAGATACTCCTTAAACAACAAGACAAACCAACTGCCAACCTATCAGCTCTTTTAATACAGTCACTATAGAAGAATAAAAACACTTTCAAGGTCAGTTTTAGTAAAGTTTCTTTGAAGACTTGTGTACTCACTGCCAGTGATCTCAAAGAGAACTTTGTCGTTAAGTCCCAGCCTCAGTTCAGGCATGCCAGAGAGAATGACTTTGAGTTTGATAGAGCCCAAAATCTCACTCCGTAAAACGCTACCTGTTGCACTGACCTACAAAAAACACAAACAGAAAAACAAGAAATGCAAAGTTTAACCACGGGAGGAAAGGTAACAATATTGCATCATCGCCATTACTGCCATCTTCAATTTATTTTGCTCTGTCAGGCAAGGCAGCAACCGTGTGATTTGTGTAATAATTCTCTCGCAAAGAGAGAGTTGAAATATACTGCCATAACTACAGATACAGCAGCATAATTTATTACCGTAAATTTTTTTAAGTGTACAAGCTGAACTTTTAGAAGTCAGATCTAACCCTCGAGAAGTCCACTTTAAGAGGACTCTAAAGACTCTTGAATACAAGAGCCGGAAAATGCCAGAGCGAGAAAACTGAAATCTCCACGGATGAATAGCAATGCTGCATTAGAAAGCAATGAGACATGATTCAGCTCTTAATCAGAGGAGTGGAGCCGCCCGGCGCTACTGTCTGCCAGCGTTTAGAGCCCGACAGAGCCTGACCCCGAGGAGCGCTAATGAACCCATCAAAACCCGGCAGGTCGGGGTGGGGGGGTTGATGGGAGTTAGGAATTAGAATAGAAAAGGAATAAAAAACACAGGGGCAGCTGTTTCCTCCTCCTCTCAATCTAAGGAAGCCTGGAGACGTGGCCTATGACCCTGAGGAACATGAAGGAGGTTCAGCTGAGGTATAATAGGATGACGGAAAGATAGCGTGGGCTGTTTGATGTCACATGCTACATGATGTTAAGCAAACTAATCTAGCATTTTGAAGTTGTCGCTTAAGAGAGAAATTTGTAGATGAGCATTTATAAACAAATCTGCTTGCAAAGAATTTTTGAAGACATGCTGAAATTTAGTAAGGACCAATTGGCTATGATCAGACCATTATAATTAGGAAATAATCAGATTAATACAAAAAAAATTCCATGTAAAGGATTGAAGCAACATTCCTATCAAATGAACGAGTCCTAATTCTATCCTAAGCCTAAATTACAGGTTAATATGAATGTTGATGAAGCCCCAATCCTATGGCTAATCCTAAACCACACCAACATATCTGATTGGTTAATGGAAATGTTGTTTTAGCGCCAACAGGACTATTGATTGCTGAATGTCGTATTGGCAAAATCATGGTCAAGCCACATCTAGTCTATTAAATTGCTATATTTTAAGTCAGCTCACCAGTAGGTTGACAGACTCAATGACGTCCATGAAGACTTCATTCTTCCTGTATTTAATGCCCTCTGACCTCCAAGACACAGCATTGGTTACTGTAGCTGGGGGGCGTGGAGCTCCCACCTCCAGCTTATGCCCTTGCTGAGTTATGTACCTGATGTGGAAATAAAGAGCAGTATTATAGGCCATAATAACCTTGATCACAACCAAAAGAACCTGACAATTACAATTTAGATTAAAGATCAGCCTACTGATTATTTACACTAATATTTGATTGAGTTGTTCTGTCATCTGATGTGTCTGACGTGTGTCTGATACCTTTTTAGATCTAATTAGATTTAAATTAAAACAAGTCAGTGAAGCAGGCAAGTAAACAGAGCACTGGTGTTAGAATGCTAAGAGAACTGAGACTTATGGGAAAAACACAGCTGTCCTTAGGGACAGACAGACTGACAAACACCTGATCTTTTTTTGATGATGTTTTTTTCTCTTGTATTTCCATCATCTATGGTTCTGTAATGTTTACCCTACTGCATACCCTTCACACCCCGTTACACACAGACATACAAAGCAATCAAAGGCTTACAATGCTTTCAAATGAGAATCAAAGTGAACACAGCACACGTTTTGTGCACATTGAGTGCATTGAGTGTCAAAATATTTCTCTATCAAAATATTTTTTCATATTTACCAAGTTCCTTATCTGTACATGTACGTTTTTACCCAAAACTTGACAAAACCTTCTTTTGGAGATGTCCTTATTTATTTAAACAGTATAATAATACAGTTAATACAGTATACAGTTTTTCTGTTAGGGTTATGTTATAGTACTTATCACAGACTGATGTCCCTATTTAGTGTGTGTGTGTGTGTGACCTCAAGTGTCTCCAGCTGACAGGGTATTGTGTTGCTGTCAGTAACTGCTTGCAGATATTAAGTTATCTGAATCTGATGAGCACTCATAAAATTGAAAGATGTTTTATGAACTTAGGAATTATGTGTATGATATTAACAACTACCTGCCCCATGACCAAGAGTTTGATGAGATGAAAGATATATAGTGTCCAAAGCCAACTAGCTTTTGGTCTGTTAATCTCTCTGTGTACTACAAGTGAAGAAATGAATAATTGCATTTTGTGAAACTGTGCCTTCTGCACAAAGCACATACAGAGCCTTATGAATAGTGCAGAGCCTGAATAGTGAATGGAGGCCCCTTACAGCAATGCTGTCGAGTGATAAATAGTGTTTTCTAAGGGGGAACAACTGAATGCTAGGAACTCACTCTAGTAAGATCTTGCTGTCCGTGGTCTGAGGAAACCCAAAGTCCATGATTTCATCCAATAGCTCATATACTGTCACAAAATTGTCTCGAATACTCTCTTCTTCCACTGATTTGAAATATTCTGTGAACACCTGACAAGCACAAATACATGGTCAACGCAAAACTTCTGAATGTGCATATATTCAGCATTACACAGCAGTAAGGGCCTCAAATATGATATGAGTTTCAAGAGTGCTGACAGTGGCCAGTATAAACTGCTGACTAGTCCTTCAAGTTAGTCCGTTTTTTTCCTTCAAAACTGATGACAGTAACTTTAAGTCAGTTACATAAAAAGTTAGATTGTTCTAATGTAAATCTGATTACCCCTAACTAACTGCTAGTTGGTCAGATTAGCTCTTAAGACACAGCCCTAACTTAGCAGCTATGTTTGGGCAACTTGCCTTTGATATACATATAACCCAAGACATTGTTTTCTCATTCTTATCAACGTACAGTATTATCCATCTAACTGTTGTATAATGGAATATAACACTGTTGTGCTGGTATGGCTTCATATCAGCACGCTGTGAAATGAGATACACTGATATAGGGCTATACTGCAAGTATGCTTGCTTGTGTGAAGATATTGCTCTGTTATAGCAAGGAAAAATGTACAGGCAGCAGATGTAACACAAGTATCTCTCAATCAGGTATTGATGTTTACACACAGCCTACAAGGTGTTGCGCTGTGTAAAGTGTTGTCCCATGACACATGCAAAACACTTACCTCCACTATTTTGTACAGGAAGGAGTATACAAGGGCAGCATTAGTATTCTTCTTTGTAATTGCAACCACTGAGTAACATCTGTTAAGGGGCAAGTGTGCCGCTCATTTGCGGCGCCATTAAGACTGTAACAGTGTTCTAAATATTCATGAAAACAATGGAAGCTTATGTTTTTAATCAAGATAAAAGCTGATGGAGGATACAATATAGATTGCTGTGCTTGATCCAAAGGAAGTGGGTGGAGCCATGAGTAACCACAGGTGACGAATCAGCATCTTCCTCACTCTGCCTCATTATGGGCATGAAGTTGTCAATCACGTTCATGTCTATGTTGCCCATGTAGTTCCGACATATGAGCACCTTATTAATGAAAACAAAGTTGAAAGCTTTAAAAAACTGTATCACCAAATAGTGCAAAAAGTAATTTCATAACTATCTGCCAAAACATGTATACTTATAGTCTCTATATAATCATATAATCAAGTGGCTTTTTTTAAACCTGCTGCTAAAAGACCCTCAACGTCTTTTGAATATTTTACTTATCTACTGGAAAAGACTGTTATGAAATCTGATAGACAGACATGAATTCCATGCCTGTAAAACCTGTTTTTGGCTGTGCTGAACA
>JAZGTK010003018.1:0-28943 GCA_036877625.1 Ambastaia sidthimunki | reverse complement strand
ATTTTTAGGTCTCCGTACAGAAACAAGCTTATAAATCATTCGGAATGATGATGAAAATCTAAAATAGCAGAAAGTTTTCTGTGATTTTCTGTGAGCAGAAAGGATTGGGGTGTGGGTTAGTGTAGGGGATAAAATATACAGTTTGAAAACAACAGAGTGTGTGTGTGTGTGTGTGTGTGTGTGTGCGCAATAAAAAAGCAAGACAGAAAGATTAACAGGACTGAAGGCTGATGCCGCTTGATGTATCAGAGCAATTCAATTTCCTAATCATGTCTGAAGATTGAAATAATGTGAATGATTAATGCACACAATAAAGTGATGTGAGACTAGAAACGCAGCACAATGCCGACTGAATCAAATCTTCACGGATGAATACGTCTGGCTGCAACTCAACTCGTACGGGGCAAATTCAGTAAACGGTGCAAAACCTGTGTCTTATTCACTAACCATCTGCAAGCACGTTTAGGCAGTAAATGCAATGAAATAGTGTTGCGAGTATTTAAAAGTCACTGTCATTCTTTTCAGCAAAAAATATGTAAATTAGGCTTATTATAGCCGTGCATTATTCACAAAATTCACAAAATTAAAAAAAGGCTGTTTGCCTGGCAAAACTAATAAAGAATCGTGTGCTGATGGCGCAAGTCACCGCATGCAAATAAACGAAACTATCTGCAGTGCGATTTTTAGCAAATTCGTATTTCATAAACAGTGTTGAATAAAATTTATATTGTATTGAATCACTGTGAGGTACATGATATTATAACCGAAACCATCAAATATGAGCTTCAAAAGCTCCTTCAGGTAAATTCAAATTCTGATGAGGATCCGACTAAAGCCAAGTTTAGCATGGAAAAAGCATCAACTAAGACTGAGGAATACTGACATGATAAACCAATTACAGTCCAAACACCCCGTCTGTCTCCAGCCTCACGATTCTTTAATGCTCTTTAGAATCTCTGATCCATACAAATCCTTCGAATCGCTGTGGTGGGGTCATTTCAGGACCCTGGAGAGACTCCAAACCTCTCGCCAGAGTGTGAATGCAACAAACCAATTAAAAACAGCAAGAGCGAATCCGAGCCTCTGGTTTCTTCTGGTCTTCTTCTGACCAGAATGTTTCTTCTGATGGTGATCACACACTCTTTGACTGATCAAAGGTGACAAATCTGTCTTAAACAACACGAGTGCCAGGAAAGAAAAAGAAGTTAATTGGACATCAAAATTTAACTAGCAGGACTGCATGACAGTGGTACAGTATGTACAGTACAAGCTGGGAAGAAACTCACAAATAATAAAGCAAGTAACTGGCTATAGTCCAGAAACTGCACAAAAATAATTGATATGGCAACACATCATATTCACAATGACCATCTGATACCCAACTGCTCTTAACCAAAGACCCTTTAAGGAAGTCTCCTTACTCCTTACGCCTCCGGGCGAATGGGGCAAGACAGACATCTCTAAAATCTCTGACTGAGTTACAATAAACCAATATATTTCTGACCAACAATTAAATCTGACATTAACTATACCAAAAATCATATGTCTTAAACTCAAATTACACTATAAAAACTTTTTTGCTATCAAGCCCCTCCCCTGGAAAATCGTTAGTGTTTAGCGATTAACGATTGGCTCTTTCCACTAGTAGGCGGGACTTCCTTCGCTGAGCGGCCAAACAGAGCGTTGCAGTTCTTCTCACTTATAGTAACAGAACTGCGGCATCATGTTAATTCTATAGTCTTTGTCTTAATGTCCAAAGTTTTAATTCAGGTCTGATTTTTGTGATGATATTTAAAGAAATGAGTTGGTATTTTTTAATCTATGTTTAAACAGGGCGTTGCAGCCCTTGTTAATTATGCTCTGACTGTGTTTGAAAATGAACAGGCATGTTTTAAACGGCTTCTTGGTACGTTGGATGAACACGCTGTGTGCCAAATGAGGAAAGCAACAGGAAATGTATAAATGAAATAAGGTGAAAACCATCAGAGCCATAATTATACATCTCCTCCGTCCATCACAAGCACACAAACCAAATTACTCCACAAGACAAAACCTTATGATTCATTAAAAATGCATCACATACACTAATATAAAATGCGACGAAATCTTCCCTCAAGGCACATTTTACCGAAATGTGTTGATCAAAATAAATACTTCTTATTTATTTAAAGAAAAACTGATGGTGGGGGGCCTGGGGGGCTCAAAGTAATTGTGTAGATACAGGTGCAGTAGAGATAAGGGAAAAATTGATGTTATATGCAAAAGCTTTTGATATAGCTGTAGCAAGATATTTAAACATCTACATACACACACTAGCACAAAATTCTAACATTTTTGCAATTTCAATGAATGTTGTACGTCTTTGTCCTCTACCAACAGAGGAACACCAGCCCCACCCCAAAAGTGGGTGGGGTTAGGACAGGGGGCGTGGCTTCGCACCTACAACCAGAGCCATTTTACCCAAATTCCAAATTCAACTGTTGATTTAATCACCTTCAGCAAAAACAAAAAAAGTCTTTAATCAATTCACAGAAGCTACATGAATCGTTTTTTGTCAATTTTAAGTGTTACATCAAATGACCCCAGATCTTGGAAATTCAAAACCTGGAAGCTTTCGCAAGGCAATGCAAAAAAACTGTGTTCAGGAAAGCGCTGTGCTGGTGTTTGTTACTATTTAGTGGTTTGAGGGGAAAATAAAATTTTAAAGGTCCCGCTGTGCTTGACCATTTGCGGTTATAATATTAATTTTGTTTGCTTAACATATTACATCCAATATTGTTCCAGGAAGGAGAGAAGTAGCTTATTTTACTTTCTCAGGGCAAAAATTATCTTATATTACTTTAGTAATCGAAATAAAAGCCTCTGACCACGCAGCATTATGTCTCGCTCCTGAAAACATTGGCCTTATTGTAAGTAAACACGCTTATTGCTAATAAGAGGATAGAATATCTGATATAAACATCAAAAATGGTTTTTCTCCAAACGCCACTTTTCTCTTAACAGTTATTGTGCGAATTTATGTCAAGTAGTTTTACATCCTCCTAATTAATTAATTCAGCGAGCGTTCCGAAAACGTCTCCCATTTTAATTTTCTTTCAATTAGTTTTGCAGCCTCGGTTCAAAATGTTTGTTTGTTTGTTTGTTTGTTAATTCTAGTCAAACTGATGACTAACACGGTTCAATAACGCATCGCCCTACTGAAGTTCATTGTGTGCTTAACAAAGACACCATCAAATATGTTTTATTCAAAGATATTGATTGGCTTTCATTAATCCATAGCCGGGTAAATACAATCCCATCACTCATTAGCATGATGAAATGAATATTGAGTAACTGTCTGCAGTTTGAGGTTCAAATTAGCATACATGACATACTTGATTAGGCACGACGTGATTGGTTACTTACTTTGCAAAAAAAACAACAAGGTTGCTATATGGATATGCATCACGGAAAAAACGCAGCGACTGCGCGCTAAGCGGGCGGCATGCGAAACACAGTCGGGCGTTCTCAATAAGATGCACGTCTCAACGCCTGCATAATTGATAATAACAGTAATGAAGTCCTGCCACACTGATGTAAGTTTTGAAATTTTAATGAAGTAAAAGTTGAGCAGTGTTTTGAAGGCTCTCTAGCTTTTTATATAATCCTAATAAGTGGCGATGCGCGTTACGGTTGTGATTAAGTCAAAAACACCGAAATAAATAAATTAAGAAATTAACGACGGGAACAAGGAAGTAAACAAGACGAAAAATATTAATTAAAAGGTAAAATTAAAGCGGAGGTCTGTTAGCAGAAGGCAAATGTTTGTTCAGAGAACCTCTTTAGAGCATCATATGGGGCAGAAAGCGGCTGGTACCCGACAGTTTTGGCATCTGGTGACCCCTCAGATTCTGAGCATGTGACTACTGGAGAAACATCAAAGTTCTCTTATGAATAAACAAGTGGAGCCCGTCTGTGTGTATGCAATGAGACTAGAATTGTCCTGTGACCAGCCAAATAAAGAAGCTTAAGGCCAGATACATAAAGGACCGTACAGACCCAACACAGTCACCCAACAAAGATTTTGTAGACACCCATAAGAGTGTATCATGATTTGAAATGACGGATATTAACTGTAATAAAAACATCTGAGGTAAAACAGTGTGGGAGGCTTCTAAACATACTTCAAAACAATTACAGTTAATTCAAATTATGGACAATGAAAAATGATGTACACGTTACATCGAATTATGCACAAGTATCACTGAAGTAAGATTAAAAAAAGTCATAAAATGCTGAGAAAAAAATGTTGAAAATATGTGCAAAAAATATCTGATTTTAAATTATATATTAGATATACTGTGTGTAAAATAGAAGTCGTTTGGTCAGTTTTTTACTTAAAATAAAAGACATAAAACTCAGGGTCAAATTTACAACATCATTATGATGTCATAATGTAAATATGTCATACCAGTACCGTCACGATATCACACACATTTATCTGTAATAGGTCTTTTTACTCACATAGGCCGCTAATCATTGTCACAGGCATCGGCCATCAACCAATAAACAGACAGCCGGGTGTATCTGAAAGATCAATTCCAGCGGCTTTGTGATGTTTAACCTTTCCAAACGCCACGTTTAAGCGCCATATAACGTGTAGACAGCTGATTGTAAACACGGCCTGCCGCAGCTACCACACAGCACCAATCAATACGGGAATCTCAAGAGCGACCCATTTCCACAACAAGCCCGGGTAATTATGAAATCATCAGCTTATGTAAGAACTGTGAAAGTGATTTGTTGGCGTTTAAAGTCACCGCAGAGCCTGAACAAACAGAGCCAGGTCAAGGTCTCACCGAGCATGTAGCAATTTTCAAAGATGAAGTAGAAAATAGGATTTAAGAAATATCTTAGCATCTCAGCACACACGCGTGCCCCGAATGTAACGGAGATGAGAGCTACTGCAAAAACTACTAACTAATTTATAAACCTACTAGTAATAAACCATTCAAGGACTATTAAAGGTTTATTCTCTCAATCTAAGAACAGGTAATGCCTATTTTAGTAGCCATATCCAGCCATGTGATATACAACTAGCATTAAAAGTTTATATTTATATTAAGTCTAGACAAGCTCAATAGTTCCACTCTGTTTTGAAACAATAAATTCGGTGATCAATTTTTTTAGCAAAATAACTTTCTTGCACAAAGCGCAAGTGTTCTGTAAATAATGGGATGCCACAAAATTATGTTTACGACTGAGGCTGTTATTAGACATTTTTGCACTTCAACCCTGTAACAAACATTTTGAAAGTAACAGTGTTGACACAAAACATCTTTTAAAGAGAAACGTCTATTATAAAAATATTACATTAAAAATATCTCTTTTAAATTATATTTGATTGATTTATTTACAAGGCACATTCAAACTAAAACCAAACAGCCTTTAACGTTTTGTCTCTGCATCAAAGAGCATTCATGTATCCTAAATGCAACAGACCTGAGAGTTACTGCAAAAAATATTACCTTATTTTTCTATCTACTGATAATCCATGAAGGGAAATCAAAGGTTTATCCCCCTGATCTGAAAGTAAACAGCTATCTTTGGAACACATACCGAGCCTTGTAATATATACTTGAAAGTGTTATCTGGTTCAGATTTCTGCACAAAATTATCTACTGTGTGCTTGTAAAGAACCAGGAGCCCAAAAACATTAAGATCTTGGGCAACTTTCACCCAGAACCAGAACGGCACGGAAATAACACCGGTACAGTGTCTTGGTGATTTCCATTAAGATAGACTCTCAGGTCTTGTCTTATTACAGAGTCATTAGTTTCTGGATGAGCGTCAGATTGGTTGTAATGTTGAGAAGTAAGTGAGGCAGACAGAAGCATCACTGACCGCTCAGGTGTCCAAACCACTTCATCTGCCACTCGCTAATGATCTCATTATATATATCAGCCTGAAATTGTGTTTCAATTAAGCTAAAATTAACTATACAAAGAACAGACGCTTATTTATTTATTTTTCGTTTTTCCTGATGTAAATTCCTTGCAGCACTCATGCTATTGTCAGAAGACTCGTGTCACATGAGGACTTTTATTTTGCCGACATTTTACGAGGCTTTTACGCGCTCGTCTGTCTCCCCGTCCCTATTTACTTTTATTATACAGAAAAGAGCAGCCAGCGTATTCTTCATAAATTCACTGTCTGTATTACACAGAGAGACGGTCATACATCACATCCGTTCAAAACAACAGTAAGTAAACGATGAAAGAATTTTCCTTTTCGTATAAACTATTCATCACGTCTCCACCTCTCAGATTGTCCTCAGTAATCTCACAGATGTTTCCACAGAAATCTCTAGCTGGATCTCTACAGAGTCTCACACTGTTCTCAGATCTGCCAAGACACTAAAGTCTACATTCATTATGAATTCATTTCTGTTTCAGTCCTTCCCAGACCAAATGATCTCATATCTGTACATCTATATGCTATACATCTATATACAGAATTTTAGAAGAATCATTAGATACAAATACAGAATCATTAGATACAGAATCATTAAATACAGAATCATTAGATACAAATATAGAAATGGTACAGAACTGAGTTCTTCAAAGTTATGCAAGATCAATTTTTGTCTTCGTGTGTTCCGCTCTTGTATGCACCACCAATGTATCACTGAGAACTCACTCGTTCTCGATTTTAAACCTGAATATACTGACAATCGAACACTTTGTGGGCCTTCATCAGCCTTCAGTCAGTTCTTGTGAAAATGACCACTCACCCGGTCTCTCTTCAAAGAGTAAAAGCTCTTAATGGTTAACTTTTAGCAACAGTCCCTGGAGCCAATGTTTCCTAGTGAGCAAGTAAGTGATGCAATATTTGAGCGTTGTCATGATTGTAATATCTGATAAGAAGAGCTGTTTCCCTGGCAAACTTCTCTTTGAGAGCACCACCAGAACTAACAATTTTGAACCTGGGCTGCTCTAAGTCAGGCTTTGTCCTGTTTAAATCTTGCTAAGACTCTAAAGGCGGGTGATAAAAGAGAGGGCAGTGGCTACAAGATGCCCTCCGTTATCTCCAGGCAGCAAAGTTTCCATTGATCTGACCTCCCTACAGCGAGTGCCAGTCCGCAGGCTAGCTGCATTACAATTCAGCTCCACCCACCTGCGGTCCATTGATCTGGCCGTGCATCTGGGAATGAGCCACGGGAGCCTTGAGATGGCTAATGAGTCGAATAAATGGTGTTGACGGACGGTGCACACATGAGATGAGAGCCCTCCCGGGTTAGGTTTGAGTCTGGGGGGCCGTAGTCTGACATGCAGGTGTTTAGCAACATGCAAAAGAAAACAGTTCAGATTAAGTTCATTATAAAGTTCATTTCATTATAAAACGTGTAGTTCCGGTCCTTGATCGTGATTGGTTGAGCCGCGTTGTGTAATATTCTATATACATACAGCTGTTACTTCATTGCATTAGTATTACTGCGCCACTGCGTCTGTGCGTTGCCTTTCTGAGGAACTACATTGCTTGGCGGAGGAAGAATATATATTTTTAATATAGTTACGTTATTGTTTCTCTGTGTTTATTTGATCAAACCTTTTAAGGTATATGTAAAAAAGTTTTATAAAGCAATTGGACCCGTTTCGTGGTTTACAGTAAATGTATAAAACGCGCATTACTCAACACCTGTTGCATTGCCGAAAAGGGCGTGAATTGACATCCAATAAAGCTGCTGTTTGTTTACATACTATAAATCGATCGTGTTTTTATTTATTTATAATAAGATAAATAAATTACGGATTGCATCCACTAAGAACTCGGACACAATATAAACACTATAACAAACCATTCAGCCCTTCATTGACACTTACCTTTGTTTAATAAAGTGGGTTTATCCGTCGCCTTGAAGCTTGTCAAAGTCTCCCAGTAAAGAAAATAAAGTCTGATACTACATCCAACTCAGATCGGTGTTTAGACTCCGATAAATACGATAAATCCTGTTTGTTAAGATGCATTTGCGCGTTTACCTTTACGTCCGGGTCACGTTGTTATGGTTTACGTTTTTACGTAATATTTTAATAATGCATATTTAATGCATAGGTCCAGCCTACATCTGCATAAATAAAAATGCATGAAATACATAAAAAAACTATGTGCATCATAAATATAATAACTTTAAAGAAACCTGCCGCAAACGGGGGTCGTGACCCAAAGGTGGGGGTCGAACATAAAACAGGATGCGTTGACAAACAGATGGTTGTTTAAACAAACTATGTGATCTGTTTGCAAAGTCGTTGACAGTTGCAAGAGAAACATAACAGAGAAATATTGCATCCCTGAAACCGCGCAACATGACGGATGGTAATAAGGTGGCTGAGTTTTGCGATAAAAATCTCGCAGTAGCGCAAGGGGGCTGTTTGGGATTCAATGCAGGTTCACACACAGTATCTTAGCCAGACTTTCAACAGACTAGTTGGAAAGTGATGTTGCACAGCTCGGATGGCAAGCTCAGCTGTTTGTTTGCACTGGGATCTTTGTGCTTTGTCTTTGCCATAGATGTACATTATTGTCAAGATAAAAAGCACAAAAGAAATACAATCTTACATCCTATTACCATTAATCAGTTTGCTGACACTTTTGTCCTTTTCTTCTGCAAGTTCAAACAATAACTGGGATAATCCAAACATCTCTAAACCATCAGACACAAAATCTGTGGTCTAAAGCAATATTAGGGTTTTGTTTTGGATGCAAATCAGGTAGACCCCACCATCCTCTCTGAATTTACTGCCCTGAAATGTTTGCGTGGTTATGGGTTTATGAGGAGTAAAGCAGAAATATATTCCAGTCACAACACCACACACATCTGTCTCAAATGCCTGACTGCTTCAAAGTCAGCCAGGTTGTGGCCACAATTCCAGCCCTCAAACCATAAAGTGTTGTATATTCTCCATACAGACTTAAGCTGAGACCAGTCATTAAACAAAATACATTAAAATGTTGGTCAGCAACAACAATATTCCCAGCAAACAGGGAACGTTCTCCGAATGTTGGCTAACGTCCACTAAAAGTTCTCAAAGTTATTATAAATGATCTTGCAGTAATGTTATTAGAAATTTTATGTGATATATTATACATCAAAATGTTATTCTTAAGTGTTTAGTGGAACATTTTAAAAACATTATAAATGTTACAAAAAATAATGCTAATACAATGGATGTTTTGAAAACATTCCTACAACTTTCATTTAAAAAATTGTTTTTGCTACTTAGTAGCATTAATAGAAACATTCGGGAAACATTCTTACAATTAATTGTTAGCTGGGTTTACATATTCAGAATTAAATATATAAAGAAAACTGTGATGGTTGTTATGGCTGGTTGTCAGGTCATTTCTTCGCAGTTGCTAGGGTGTTCTGGGTGGTTGCTAGGGTATCCGTAGGTGGTTGATAGGTGGCTTCTTAGACATGTCAAATGCTGCAAATCCCATTGGAAGCTGTTTCATTTTCAAGCTTTAAATACAAATCAAACAAGATAAAAAAAAAACAACAGACGTAATCAACATTAGCTTCGATTTCCAGACTGCACGTCTCAACTGATAAAAGAAAACAGAATTTAAAGGTACGGCTATTGTTTCTCAGAAAACCTCAGAGGTTTTTGAAGTAACAATGTGTTATGCAGAGATATGCTAATGATGAGAGCTGGGGCCAATGAGAGAGCAGGAAACTTCAGCAGGGAGCTGTTATCCCTGCTGCTAGTTTGGAAAAGACTTGCTGCTTAAAATCTCTTCATGATAGTGATCCCAAAACCCGATTCTTTCCAATGTGTTTGATTCTTTATTTATATTATACTATAAACTGACATAAAACGCTGTATACCATGAAAAATGTGTTGGAATTGGAGCATTCCTTTAGCAACACAAAGATCGTGGGTTCGATTCCCAGGGAACACACATACTGATAAAAACTTACCTTAAATTCAGCTGTAAGTTGCTTGGGATCTGCCAAATGCATTAATGGAAACTCTTATTTAAGCATGTATAAAAATTTATGTGGCGCTGAATGATGACATCACTGAAGGGAGTCAAAAGCAACAATAATCACGGACGAGACGATAAAAGGAAAAAATGGCCATTCTGCGATTTATTCGTCAGCATGAAATGGCGTTTCAGTTTTAAACAAAGCAAGACTAATTACATTCTGCACGATAGGGTTATATTCAAGATGAATCTTTTTTCTGCATTTTGAATAGTCGGGTTTGCTTAATGGAAAACTAATATGAGTTGCATGTCAAAAATGAAGATATGAATTACAAGATAAATGAGCTTTCCAAAGATTATAATTAAAAACCATTACATATTGTGTTCGGCACATCAAGTAAGTGTTTATGGAGTGTGTTTAATTTAAATAATGAATTCGTATCAATTCTGTAAGCCGTTTCAATAGCCGTACTTGAATTCAGAGAGTTTGATTAATTTTCGTTTATTGAATGCTGCGTCACCCCCGAATTCAACATCTTAAGACCTCATGTCATTTTTTTAACCTTTTGTCTGTTTCGTTCCAGGAAACGTCCAGCTTTCTGAACACGATGGGACCCCACAGACTCCAAATTTTCTTGAGTCCTAATTCAAGTAGACACAGACAACCAATGTAATTATATCACAAATCTTTCCCATCTGACTAATTATAATTCTCATCTCATGCTCATTATACTTCCCAACCAAAAAAACAGCAACAAATTAAAGGACAAACACAAGCCTGTTGAAAACACTGGGCTGCAAAATGGCTTAACCATTATAAACAGATGATGTAAGTTTTCAACACAATGTAACACAATAACATCACAGTTTTGTTTTAATTCACTAAGACTGTTTGAATGAAAAAATATAAATTAATGATACAGGTCAATTATTTTGTGTTATATTTGAATGTGCAAAAGTAAACAAAATAAGACACATTTCGGTGACATAAACTAAAGGATATTGGCTACTTAAAAACGTCAGCACTGCTTCAACTTCCTGGTCCAAGGAAGCATTAAGCTAATACAACATCACCTTCCAAAACAATTCCTATGTATGTAGCTCCATAAGATCATAACAGACTCTTTTATAAACTGGGCAGTCATACATCTGACACATCCAATACACACTTTAAGTTGAAACCAGGTATATGGATCAGATAAATGCTGGATAATGGATCTCATTGTCTTTTAAGGAATAAATGATGTACAAATAAGACTCTGTACGTTTGACTGAGCTGTGGTCAATAATATTGTCAAACTTTTCTTTTTCTTCTCTACATCAAACCTCCGAGATCGATGCTAACGTTGGAGAACGTCATGCAAACCAACCAACATCTGAACTCATCGATGTTGATGTTATGAAGTTGTCGGGAGCTTAACAACAATATTGCGTTGATGTTGTTTTCGTCCCACGATGCATCTGCTAATATCATTAAATTGTTACACCGTGTAAGTTATACTGAAGTTAAACTTTATCGATTTCATAATATAACAGTCTGATGTTGAAATCTTAACTCACTGAACAAACATTTCAGCCATTTATACAAAGTCACAATGTACTTTAATGCTTATTTTGTAATTAATTTGGTTTATTGCAATATCCGATGTTAGCATTACCTCATCTTGACTGTCTATAAAAAATATATGAATTCATTGCTATAGTGTTTAAATTAAAGCTTTAGGTGGGGGTGTTATTTAGCTAATTTTAAGGCACGTATAAATAAACCTCATGTGAAGTTATTGAAAGCAATTAGAACATAACATTTCATTCACTCATAGCTGTGATGCTGTTTTTATGGTTATGGTTATATAGTGATTATCACTGTGCTTTTAGGGTGTCTAATATTCAGTTTAGTGCTCGTAAATAAATTATTGATTATACGTTCCTCGACTCTCTTTATTGCAACGGGAAGTTTGTTCCTATGCAAATAGATTTGCTTATTTAAATATTTAGTGGTTGTAATCCTTCCAACCAGTGAAGTGCTACATGCCTGGGCTATCCACGAAAAATGCTGGTTTGAGAAGCACAACATTTCTTGTATATATGAGCCGTCTTGTTTCAACCTGTTTGCATTCAAGAAGAGATGGATTGCAAATGAAAGCATTCCTAAAACATCCAACAAACATCTATTATTTACCTCAAGGAGGAACTGCATTAAAAAACATTTTCTTTGGCTCGTGTGGTTACTGATCTAAGGAGATGGTGAATTTCAGGGCCTCCACGTGTATCTCACCTGGAGAATTACTGTCTGTGGAGAATTTAGCTGCAGTCTCTCTTCTGTGAATTAGCATTCGTTTGATTGTGAAACACCTGCTTGGCTTCTGTAACACTC
Source organism: Ambastaia sidthimunki (assembly GCA_036877625.1). Classification (NCBI taxonomy): domain Eukaryota; kingdom Metazoa; phylum Chordata; class Actinopteri; order Cypriniformes; family Botiidae; genus Ambastaia; species Ambastaia sidthimunki. Next base: position 16,603 of record JAZGTK010003018.1, on the reverse strand, counting down.
ACCTGCCTCTTACGTGACTTTCTGAAGCAGAAATCGCCAACTCACACGCTCCATTATCATGAAAGCTTTAGCATTACGAAAAGATTAATCATTTAAGACTCAAAAAAGCTGAATCGGAGAGTGATATACTTGTGTTTGTCGTTGCTAGTAACGCTGGTTCATAAAATAACAGGTTATAGAAAATGAAATAACTAGAATGTAAACAGAAAAGAATGGCTTACATTTAAAAAGACACTAAAAATACAGGTAAGATACGATACCATAGAAGAACCATTTTGGGCTGTGTGGTTCCCTAAAGAACCTTTATCATTTATCCATGTCATCACTATAAAGAACCTTTTGTAGTACCTTTGGTTTTGAAAGTTACATATGTGTCTGGAAGACTTGGCTCTGATTGGTCAACCTGGCATTCGGTGGTTAAATAGTTCATCATAATCCCAATTTACTAGTTTTATGTCTCTTTTCACACAATAAAATAAACAATTTTACATCCATTTATTCATTTATTCTGACTGCATAATAATTTACAATAGTTACTGTTGCAAATAAATCCAGACAGGTGATCAGGACTGTGGTTCATCCCTTATGCATCTCAATTATTTTAATACATTTTTAACATTCATTTTAAACTCCTACAGAATAGTTAAACATTTACAACAATATAACATCCCTATTTTTTGTCTAAAACAGACGCCCAAATGCTTTGATTAACAATTGTTTTCGCCCAATTACATCCGATTCAAAAACCCGATGGTTCTTTTTGCTAATCGGTGTGTTTGTGGAAGACATGCCAGGAACCATCACAGGTACTGCAGGCCGGGATAAACAGGAAGACGGTGAAAGAAACGGTGACTGGAGCAGGTAGTGCTGATACAGATATAAAAGAGCCTTTAATCTGCTTTACAACACACAATGCTGACCTTGCTGGAAGATTATAAGAGTTTGGAATAGATCTTTTACCATCGGGTTTTGTCAGAGATTAACCACTTTCTTTAAGGAAGTCAAAATAATGTCTTTGGCTCAAGTGCGCCATCTAGTGGCATCATTTATAAACTCTGCAGTCCTACAGGAAATAAAAACAAACACAGATGATTTTTTTAAATCTGTTTATTTTCAGTGTACTTAAAAAATACTGGATCTCACCAGCAGTCACTATCATTGGCTATATCGTGATCGTCCCAGAGAAAAACAAACAAGAGTACCGGCCCATACGAGTACAAGACGTTCATACAAAAAGTGTTTTAACCCAGAATGCTACCCAGAATCCATACTGGAGAGAGACACAGTTAAACAGTCACAACAGAGGGCTATGAATAAAACACCCACACACAAAGCAAAAACAGGCAAACACAGCTTCCACCAAAAATGCCTACCTTGAATATAAAGTTTTGCATACTTTGTCCTAATACAACAGGCACAGTCTTTATTTAGACCTACAACACAGTTCCCGAGAGCACGGTAAATAAAAAGCAACGATTTGAGTTTTTTTTTCATACTATCTGCTCGATACAAACATTCACACAAACTAATATGAAAACCAGGGATAAACGTTCCAAAACGATACCAAACAAAAAAAACTGGGCAGCAAAATTTTTTGGTTTTGCATGACTGATGCACTTCCGGCATTCATCGCTACTGTTGTTTTTTTCTCTTCTCCGATTTGTTTAATTTTTTTAACCACTCTGAAGTATTACATGTATATAATTTCATAGCTTTATATAAATATTTACAAACGTCACTTAACTTGCGTCCCGTAAGAATATTTTTCATATAAAAAAGTAGATAACGTGTTAATGCCGAGGAGAAGCTTGCATTGACAAATTACAATAACTTAACCGTAAAAAAAAAACAACCAAAGCAAAACCGAACACAACAAAAGTTTGATACAGTAAGTGCGACAGCCCCGTCCGAGTCTCTAGTACGGAAAAATCGAGGGCTTTCGCACGTGATGTAGCACCAGATGGAATCGCTTGAGAAATTACCTTGGAGTAGAAATCTTCCAGGAGGTTATGTGCGGTACGAACCGAAACAATAAATTAGTGTTGGATAATTTAGGATGACGTTATTTACAGCCGGAGTTAAACGCGAGGCGTGTTGGATGATGTTGGAGGTGTGGAGGAAAGTCGATGGCAGTGTGAGTTCACAGCAGTTTTGCAGCACGTTTGAGGAGAGTGTAGTTGCTCTCACATTCATCTGTGTTAGGAAGCTCGCCGGCTCCTAGCAGATTTGGGAGGGAGGGAGAGGGGGCGGGGCCTCGGTAAACACGGCCAGTCTGATATGCAAGCGTAGCGTTGGAGTAAACGTGGAGCTTGATGAAACCCTTGAAAACAACCTTTCTGGAGCAGCAGAAGGTTAATCTCCAGCTCCCAAGTCCTGGACAAGGCTCAAGTGGTTCATGGCACGGTTGAAGGCGCTTTGCACAGCTTTACGAATACTTGATGTTCTGCCTTCCAACATCTTACTTTTGTCTAAGGTCTTGTCAGTCCCGAACGGTACCATCTTGGATTTAGGAAGCCATTGCCTGGGGGAGATTCAAGAATGCTGGTTATTTTAAATCCAGAAGTCTGACCTATTACTGTGTTCCAACCAAACTTAACTTTTGTTCACATACAAATTACGGCCAATCAGAACATGTTTGATGGTTAAAATGTTACTTTAGCATTTGTCTCTTAAGGCAAAATGTTAATTGCTCCCTTATTTGTAAGAGGTTTGGATACAAATGTTTGCTAAATAAATAATTGTATTTTGTATTTGAACAGAGCGTGTTTATGCACCAATAGGATTTCACTGTGGGTGGGGCTAACAATTGTACGACAGAAATAGAAAATCTTATTATTTGAAGATTATTAAAGCATTTATCACATTAAAGCAATTTCACAAACCTGGCAGGACACAGTCGCTCTGTTCCAAAACCTACTTAGCTGCCTACCCAGCTAGCATTTTAAAAGATTTAGCATGTTAAGTTCATCCAATATTTGTGTGTGCTTTGTGTTTGTATGCTTGAACTATTGCTTAGTTAACATAGTAACAGCTTGAGCCTTATTTGTGTGCGACGCTAAGTTGCTAAGCTACGCAGTGCATTCTATATCAGTTCCTCCCCTTCTGTTAGGATGCTGCCTATTAGAAGCGAGCAAGGCAGCTTACTAGGTTTTGGAACGGACTCCTCCATTCCAGTTTCTAGAAACATCCCGGTCTATAACACGGAAGATTATGATTAATTGGATTACAAAACTGCATTATGCTCCAAAAACAAACGTTTGATTTCTCACCAGTTGCGTCTGCTGTCGAAGAAGCGGACGAGGAAGAGTTTCTCCTTGGACCTGTACTGCATCAGCTCTCCGGCCCGAAGAACGTCCCGTGGAGGAGTGGGAATGAACTCGTCGTTGAGATGGCAGCCCGTGCGTGGCATCTGAGGATCTATGATCTACAGGTGGGTCAGAGAAGACGTCAACACAACCGGAACATTCAACACGCATCCGAAAGGCCTGGAAACCTGTGACTGCTTATATGTGAACGGTTGAAAATGGAAATGGTTGCCACACAACGAGGGTAAGACCCACACGCACGCTCGCGTACACACGCTCACACCACAGATGGACGACACTTCCTGGTTGGATCACCTTGCATGTAATGTTATGGGTTGACCGGTGGTCACCGAAGAGGCGGATGCATGGAATGATGAAGAGGAGGGAGAACCTGACAGACATGCACACATGCACACTCACCAAGGCAGGATAGGAAGGGTATCCACTAAGTTTGGCCCAAACTAGTTTAAGGGGCTCCAGATTTAGTGATGTAGTGTTAGCAGGCATCCAAATATTGCTGCTGTCAATCTCTATGAAAGTAGGAATAATGGAAAGTTACGAGGGGTTCACCGGAAAAATGGGGCAGAACACCTCAAGAGCCATGGCAGTTTTTGGCCAATCAGCAATCGATCTGGATCGTTTTTTGACGGAAGCATGCAGAGCCTTTTACCGGACACAACTCAAGATGGTGTCTCCAAAGATAAGACTTTTCAAACCGCTGAGATGATCAAACAGGTTAACAGTGCTAAAATATGGTTTTTGGATCACGTGTGGTTTGAAAATGCCAAACGGGTCATGTGACTAATAAGTCCACTTAGTCTCTGACATGCTTGCCAGTGAAAATGCTGAAGTAAGCTTTGAGCTATTTCTGGGAGAGTTTGTGGCAGGCCAAAAGATTTCACTTAGCATACTGATGCTAGGCAAGTTTGAGAAATATTTAAGTTGGAATTACCTTTAAAGGAACAGCTCCTTAAAAACAAACAAGTATCATTATTTACTCTCCCTTATTAAAATCGGTTTGACTTTCTTTAAGGGAACACAAAAAATAAAAATACTGAAAAATCTTGGCTTTATTATTCCAAATCTTTGCTATGGCTCTTAAAACTTATTTTAAAACTTAATACTCGACAAATCTTTTGTGTTCCATGAAAGAAAGTCGTACAACCGCAAACAGGCGAGTAAATGTTTTTATTTTTGAGCGCACTGTTCCTTTAAGAACCACGTTGGAAGCAGCAACTACTCAGAGTGACGGGATAAGCTGTGATGATTATTAAAACATGAGGGTTTTAGGCATGCAGAAGCTACAGTGCTCAGCGCAGCTCTTTTATTCGTGTTAGACAAAAGCCATGAGAGCGGGTCAGTGGCAAAGCAAGCAAAAGAAAGGACAGCAAGCTTCCACAGCGCTGACGGGACACCGACGCGGCTGCCGGGATGGGTGTCGCGGTTGACCCATTTCTTCCAACTGAAGTATGGGGCCGGTGTAAAACCCACATACCCCATCAGGGCAGCTGAAAGCTGGAGGCTCACCTGTCATCTTGTTGGCTTTGGAAATGTTCCCTGTTTCCACACAATTGACGGAATCTTTCTTATCATCCGTTGTGTTTCGCCTGGTCATCGCCGGTTTCGCTTTTCCGACCTTTGTGTGACTGACACTGTCACTGCAAAAGACACAAAACACAAGTAATTTATCAGTACAGATAAAACTTTAAAAGCATTGTCTTAGATATTTAGATAGGAAATATTGTTTGATGTTTTGACTGGACAATATATATCTGTGGCTCTCAACAGGTGGGTCACATCACCCAAAAACAGCTGTGAGTTGCTAAATGCAAATAATGTATAAAAATGTATAGTTAGGATGGCAAAATAAATAAGGTAATCTTTTGAAATCAACAGCTTTTACATTTATGTGCATCCAATCAAGCTATTGTATTTGTGCAACTTTATCAAATCTCTCAGACTTGTTAAACGTTTTAACTATGTGCTAAAAATAAGGACATTTCAATAACAGAAAATTCATATTAAACTATATAAATTTCCAACGAAATCAATTCCAGATTTTTCTAGGGCTGAAAAACACAATTTAGAAACTCCCTAACACTGGCAGGTTTTTCATCACCATGACAACACTGAAAACCTGTTATTTTATTGATTTCTATAATAATTCTGTGAGCTCATTCCCACCATGGGTTTTCCTGGACGCTCCCGCTTCCACTGGAAGAGATGCTGGACTCTGAAGCACAGCGACGTCGAGGCTCTGCCGGTCGGCCTGCGGTCTGCCCTTTCTTTGCCTCTGAGAAGCCATTGGACATTCCTGTAAGCAAAAACAATTGAGGTTGTCAGAACAACTGGACGAGGATACTCATCAATGATTGGCCGTTTGCGTTGTCGTTTACCTGTATCCAAGCGTTTGATTGGACACTCGTGCTCGTCATCTTCCTGGCAGTCTCCGCTCATGCTGCGTGTCCTCTTCCTGTGCTGGAGCAGCGTTTCGAGGCGCGGGATGACGACCGAGAGAAACGTCTTGGTTCCCAGCTGAGGACGGTCACCTGGAGACTCGCTGACGTTTGACGGCTTCTGCGGGCTCGTGTTCTTCGATTTCCGGAAGAGAACGGCTGTTCGCCGGCTGACCGTGTTTGCTGGTTCGGTGAGGGTGGAGGTAGCAACCATGACGTTATCCTCAGAGGGCAGAACATCGGGGGCGAGTCCGTTGAGAATTGAGGTAGAAAGCATCTCCCTGTCGAATTTGACCTTTTTGGGACACTTTTCAGGGCCGGGCTCCACAGGTTTCAGTGTAGGAGGTTCTGAGGGGCTGTCTGAGTTGGCGAGAAGAGGCATGGAGTCCGAAGGCTCAAGTTTTGGAGGTAATGACTTATCAACTGTAACAACAGATAATTTGGTTAGTATAAGATTATCGTGGTTGGTAAAGGAAAGTACAATGACTGCACCATAAAGCAAACAAATACATGTAAATTTGTGCCATTAATCGTGTGCGTTAGTCAGGTTTCTTTCCCTGAAGCTTAAAAAACGCAAAACTTGTGAAACACTTGTGCCAGCTGGAATGTCATTAAAGCAAAACGGGGACATACCAAATACTATTTGATTTCCAATTACACATTTCTATAAAATTTTTGCATTGCTAACAACATTTTCAAGCTTTGTATTAAATCAGAAAAATGCAAAGAAGTTTCACTAGTGATCCCAGAACTTTTGGACCACGCTGTATGTGTTGCTGAAATGCAACCCAATGCAGTTTCACTACATTTGATCTGCTTTAAGACTTCAATCTATATAATGTGTTTTAAAGCAAATGGACCTTCTTCTTCTGTGGCCTGTGGAACATCAAGGAGCATGTTCTCCTCTTCCTTGGGGCTGTTCTGCTCTGGAGAAGGTGGCTCTGTTTTCTGACCCATTTCCATGCGCACGTCGCTGATGGTCTTCTTGAGTAGCTTCAGCCGTTTGCTCCTGGAGGGGCAGGACTTCATGCCACTGATGACATCCAGCGTCTCCAGCAGCTTATTCAACTGTTCCTCCCGAGACATGAGCTCCCGGTTGGCTGGGTTCAACAGTCGGTCAACTGGAACGGATGAAGAACAAAATCCATGAATCTTAGATGGCTCATCAACAAACCATGAATCAAAAATTGTTTGGTTATCAGCCTTACTACACAACAGAAGCTACATAAGCAGGATCTTACCATCTTCCCAGGACACTGGTGGAGGTGGCTCTATCTTTGGAGGTTCGACGAGGTGCAATCCGCTGGAGAGGTCGAAGCCGATCCGCTCGATATCCCGCCGTGTCCTCCTGAGAATCGCTCCACCGTGGTCTCGCATGCGTATGGCAGCGCGGTAGAAGAAGGTGTCCTTGGCGTTGTATTTCATGCAGTTGTTGATAATGAGGTTGAAGTCCTCCTCAAACTCATCCAGGTTCTTGTACTCATGGGCGTCGATGCGTTTCTTCATGGTGGAGAAGTCCATTGGTTGCCTGATGTGATCTAGATAGTCAGGAACCTACACACAAAAGAGAGAAAATAAACTGTGGAGCAAGAACCTCATTTTAACATCAGGGCCTCTTTATATACTGCCAGTCAAACTTTATCCATCCACTAATTTATTCATTTTTGAAGAACGATAAAGCTATTAAAACAAATAGTAGTATGGAAATTTCTAAAGACCAAAATTTGTTCTTTTAGAAAATAGTTTTCTTTTAAAAAATTGTAATTGAAATTGTAACTTCTTCAACAGTCACTCTTTGCATATATTTCTGCAATCTGAGATACTTTCTGAAGTCTGAGGAAGTTTTAAAAGTTATTTGGGTTTATTTGGTAAAGAAATCCATAAGCACAACTTTTATTCATTTCAATAATTAAAAGTAGATAAAAAGCTTTAAAAGTCATAACAAACAAATACAATAAAGTGTGTCCAAACATTTGAGGGGTAGTCTATGTATATATAACACACATGCATGTATATTAAAACCTATGCCAACAGGAATAAGACTGTCTTACCTCTTTGACGTTGACGGGCTGAGCAAAGATTCTGGTCTGGTCTTTCTCCTGCAGCTGCTCCAGCGCCGTTCTCAGCACGAGGAGAAACGGAGTGAGCTGGATTTCCAGAACTGACTGCTGCAGCCTCATCTGAGGAATTTACAAACACATGTCAGAATGACAGCCGTGCGGTGCACGCACATCATTGACCTGTTCTATCGGTTTTTAACACTGTTCTCAGAACAGTTCTTGTTATAAGACGATGACCTCACCTCCTCTCTTTTCAGCTTCTCTCTCTTGCGGATGAGCTCCAGCAGTAAGCGTGCTCGCTCCAGATCGTGCCGTAAGCGATGCCAGTCCTTCAACTGCTCGGTCAAAGCCTGGCGGTCCACCTTGTGCTCCACCTGTCATTCAAAACAACGTTAATTCGTATGCATAAACTTCTAATGTGATATTTGTAATCGTCTGTCTGCTGGTGAAGACCACAAGTGTCTTCTAACTCTGTCTCACCTGTTCCGGTTCTTTCTGTGTCTGAATGGTGGTCTGAAGGCGTCTTATTAGAGGAACGCCGTTCCTCGACTGCCTCTTGAGCATCCAGTAACTGAGAACACGTTCCACAAAGACCTTCTTCTTCTGGACTGAAACTTGATTGAGGATTGTGTTGAAACTGTCAGGAAACAAAAACAAACGTTAGATTCAACAGAACTTCAAGATCCAGAAAATTCTTCAAAACCTAGAACATTCAGTGTTCTACAACCACATTTATAAAGTCAGAGAATCTATTTACACAGAAAATAGTGAAAGACAAAGAAATATTTACTTTACAACTTACCTTTTAGGTGTAATACTAGGCCCTGAAACCGTGGAAACCGTGGCAACAGGCTCCGACTCCAGTTTTTTATTCTTCTTTTTCTGGCAACTCTTTGCTTTTTCCCTCTGTCCTCTTTGTGAACCCTTCTGACATAAACCGTTCTTGGGTTTGGAGTCTTCGTATATGGCGAGGGGTCTCCTGACGCAACCGTTAGGGATGTGTGAGCAGCAATAGGCCGTTTTCTTCACGGAGAACGAGGTGGCTCCCATTTCAGTGACCTCTTTGATGGGCTCCATCTTCATGTACAGGCCGGCCTTTTGAGCGCAGCTCACGTGGAAGGCGGTGTAACAGTTTGCCTTGCTGCACTGAATGCAGGCACCCACTCCTTTCTTCTTACACAGGTAACAGGTGAGCTTCCAGCGAGCAGGTGGAATGTTAGCCACACCGTCGATGGGTTCAATGAAAACCGTATTGGTGAAACCGACCTCGGGGACCCATATGGCGCACACGACATGCCCCCAACGGTCGTCATCCGTTCTCTTGAGGGCACCGCCTTTGTTGGGGCAGAATATACACTCTGCCTGTTGGGAAGGGGAGTTCAAACAGTGGCGACAAAGCCAGCGGCCCTCCGGTATGTGGGGGACCCCGTAACACTCCTGGTGGACTGCGAGATTGCACATGTCGCAGAACAGAATAGCGTTGCTGTTCTGACACTCGCCGTCCATGCAAATGCAGCACACGGCATCTTCGTCAATAAGCGATTGGGGGTCGCCTTGGCCCTGGCTCTCAAAGAAAGACTCCTTCTCAAAACGATCCATGAGGAACTCGAAGACGTTCTGGGAGACCTGGCTGTAGCCGTCGCTCTTCCTCTTCTCGTTGATCAGCTCGAGCCACGCATAGTCTTCTTCATCCATGTCATACTCCACCTCCTCATCGAGCTCGTCCGACGTCTTCTCCACATACGTGTAGTACGACGCCGGCCTCCGCGGCACGGCTGGGAGGTTGTACTCGACCGTTCTGATCTTTGGCTCCGGTAGCCTGCCCTGAGCTGGTGTACCCTGCACGGTCGTCAACGCGGCGTTCTTCTTCTGCTGGTTGTTTTTCAGCCGCACCGAACGCACGAGAACCTGCGGCGGCTTGTCCGTGTTCTCCTTGTTGCTGGTGCACTCGCTAATCTCCTGAGCTAAAGGGTCATCGCTGTCAATAACATCCAGTTTGTCGTAAATGCTGAGTCTGTGAACACGCCCGTCTATCTCGAGCTCCACCATCCGCTGAGCCTGAGCGTAGGTCAGGGTCTCGCGGTTACGCGACGGTTTAATGGGGGATGGAGGCCTCTGAGAGGTGGATACGCGATTCTGCCGAGCCTTCTTCCTCATTTTGGAAGCCTTAGAGGAACTAAAGTGTGACACAAGAACAAAGATCAACGTTAATTTTAACACCCTTAACGCTGTATCATTTTAAATAAATATAGTAAATATATAATAACTCTTAACATCTATATACAGTTTCAAACACCCATGCTTTGTGAAATCAACTCAGCAACAGTTCCACCACGTGGTAAGACTGTAAACAACTGTACGCAAATATCCTATCGTGTCCATAGCAACCTCAACTCAAGTTTAAAACGTCTGTGACTAAGAAACACAAACGCCCGCTTGTGTACTAGCAGTTATTGTGCAGTTGTGTTGTTTTTGAACCACCTGCCATTGTTAATTATTTAGTTGCAAACAATACCACATTGTTAACACAAAGTCGACATTTCAACAAGCCTGTTAAGTACTTAATACGGGACTATTTTTACTAAAAACCCTTCCTGACTTATTAAGCTACACACACTGACACATTAACCCACATAACCAAGACACTGGGGCGTAACACACAACAGCCCCGCTTTTGTTTATGGAGGGGGGGGCAGGGCAGAACAAGGCCAAACACACTGGACACAGATCACAGATCTGGAAAACACACACACACACACCCTTTGCAACAAGGACACACAACGGCCTGCTAGTGAGCTAATGCTGCTTATAACTGCCCATCGACATTACCGCAAACATGGCGTCAAACAAAACACAGCAGGACCGTAAAAGCATCGATACGCCCGTTCGTTTGTATACGTTATTAATAATAAACCACCCGGGTTAACGGGGCGTGTTCTTACCTTCACCGTCGACGTTGATCGAAAAGGCCGAGCGAGAAGCGACAGCAGCGGTGCGGCCTACGGAACAGCAGTGGGTTTAATCCGCACACGAGCCGCGTTACGAGCGCTACCGTCCACCAGACGCTTTACCGTCGTATTCGATGGGTAATACCGGGTTTCCGTGACGGCCTCCCGGATTCAAAAATCAGCATTTAAAAGCCGGACGTACTTACTTACAATAACAGCGGCTCGAACATGCTAACGCGTCTGATTTTTGCTCGTTTTTGGGCTGGCCGCGCGAGCGCTATGCTAGCAGGCTAACTCGCCTCTCTTCCCCCCACAACAATGCGGCTGCAGGGCTCTCCATCGCCTTACGCGCTGCGTCACCGCGTACGACGTCATGACGTCCAGCGTCCAAACAGAGGAAGTGGCCGCTGCGCAACAGAGACGCTGTTGTTATGTATAAAGACTGCGTTTATTCTGGCTGTGACCGAAATTGTAATAAATGCATATGAGAAAACTACCACAAAATTACATTTTTGTGCAGGATCGGAAAAATATAACGGCATTGTTGTGCCAGCAACTGGCTCCTGTTGGATCCTGTTGGTATAATATTATTATAGCGGAAAGTGGGTTAGAAAAGCATTTCTGCTTGTGTTAAGGTCGTTTAAATGGCCATTTTTGCTGTTTATCATGTTGTCTTTATTCTAATACAATGAAATAAGCCGTATGCTTGATTGATTATCTTTGCTTAAATAATTCAGTTACATTTGTAAGGACATTTTCACGAAATTTTCATGTCAGGTCAACGTGAAGGCAAATTTTCCTGAATTTATCTTTCTGTAAATGTGGGAATATTGTCTTTACTGTTTAATATTATAGTTTTTGATTTTTCCTATTATGTTTAACTGTACTCTTACGTTTCTCTTATTCAATCACTAAACGTGTGTAATCGGTATTAAATGTCTAATGCGACTGGTATGTGCGTTTACCTGGTTATAGAGGCTGTGATAATATAATACCAGCAATTAAACACACATTTCTTAATCCCATGTGATTTTGAGTCTGAGTCATAGCAGTGAACAATACAAATCTTATTCAATGTTATTGTATGACGGTAATATTTTGATAACCCGACCCAAATGGGTCATCAAACAGCTACTCATCCTGTTGACTAAACGTCATGAGTTTAGTCAACAGGATGACTAAAAATGACTGTGTTTGCTTTATAACACAGTCAGTTATAAAGCAAAATCTGTTTCTTGCCATAAAGACTTAAATCGTCCGACTGCCTTATCTGTAAACCTAGTTTATTTCAAAACAGATAAACAGAATACAGACTATTTTATTTTATGAAATTGTACAATCTGTAGATGGCAGCATTCGCACACTGTTTAATATTTATACATGCAGAATAAGTGTGTTTAGTGCATGTACTTGTTATATGTGTCTGTAATATCCATCTATCTATCTATCTATCTATCTATCTATCTATCTATCTATCTATCTATCCATCTATCTATCTGCTTATTAACCTCCTACATTAAGCAATTAACCTCCTAATAAGTTGCATGAAATTTTTACTAACTTTTATTTGAGTGTTTGCACTGAAAACAGGACCAAATTACAACCTCAGGAAAAAAGTTTAAGCTTTAAAGGATCTCCCATGTTTAACTGGAGCAGGTTTCCCATTTAAAAGCAAACAGACACCACAAACACTGTACATAAGAAATTTATTGTGTCCAATATAAAAAATAAATGTTTCACCAGCTCAAAAACAAAAAATCCACACTGTCACAGTGGAAGGACTAAAACACTTTTTACTTCCACTTCACATGGAGAATAAACAGGTTCTAAATGTTACACTACATCAGAATGGCATCACTAAACGTCTCATTCTTATAGTTGTATCAGTATTAAACAGCTGTAGTTTGTTTAGGATCCTTTAGGTTAAACTAAAGCCTGGGATCTCTTACATTTAACAATTTCATTTACTTTTTGCAGATGGTATAAAATGAATAAATAAATAAATAGCCACCAAATGTGGAATGTTTGTATTGCGTGAATAAATAAGATGCGAGGGAGAAAAATGTACATAAATACAATTACAAATACATGTATTTAAAAAAAAAAAGAGAAAAATAAGGAAAGACAAATCCATGAATATTGCATTGATTGTGCGCGGCACTCCAGTTTCTGCAAAACAAACGCTGGAAAGTGACGTCATCAGAGATGTAGTGGAAGACATTCAGAAATGGACAGATGGGAAAACCGTAGACCATGAATTTAAATGGCAGAGCAGCAGAGAGATACTGTTAAGAGAGTAGTAAGTGTGTACTTCAAGTATTCGACCACTAGAGGGCAAGGGAGACCCACCACAACTAGATTCAGCCTTCCCATGATTTCTGGGGAGTTCCCCTGAAATCCAAGAAAATCCACCTGGTTTCCATCGCGACTTGAATCTTGTAAAAGCAGCTTTTCCAAAAAAGGCACCGAAAACTAAAAGATAGTCTAAAAGAAAAGTAATATTCAAGCTCTATAAGAGCAACCAGTAAGATCATAGGATTACTAGCATCACTGCTCACGTAATCGCTATAGGTAACAACTCACTCTTAGCAAGAAAACAAAAAGACATTTATGCAACGTAAATCTTAAGTCCAGATAACCAACAGAAACCGGGAATAAGGGCAGAGAAAAGTTCGCTTAGCAACTCTGGTGCCGTCAAAGGCTTTCTTTGCTCGAGTTGGAGCTGGATTCTGTGCCGATGGAGTGAAGTGTGATGTCACTGCTCTCCGGTTTTGTCTCCTCTTCCATGTGCATCCACTGATGCTCAAAGATCTGCTCCAGGGTGGGCCTGTCTGAGGGTCTCGAGCAGAGGCACCATTTGATGAGCTGCTGACACGCTGAGGAACAAAAGTAAAGCGACAAGATGAAACGTTTCTAATCCACAGGAAACAAAAACAGGTTTTAAGTTAAAAAACAGGAAGTCACGTACCTGGAGAGATTCTTCTTCTAAAGAAAAGTCGGCCTCTTATAATCTCCTCATCGTGCTCGAAGGGGATGTCACCACACACCATGTCATACAGCAAGACACCCAGGGACCATATGGTTGCCGAGCGACCATGGTACCTGTGATAACGTATCCACTCAGGGGGACTGTAGACTCGCGTGCCTGGAAGAATAAAAACAGACTTGATTTAAAGACTGTTTTTAATTTAGCGCTTAAACAGAATGAAAAGTCTGGATGGAGACTGATGTAAGAATTCTATTGCGGGGCTGAACTAAAATAATTTCATACTCCAACAGCCTTGTTTTGTCGAATATAAAAAGCAGAAATTTTTGATTACGCAGCAGCATGTATAATGAGGCACTATAGTCAGCTGAATACAGAAGGGGGGCGCCAGTGGTCTGGTTTTCCAGACTCTCCTCCCCATTCCAAAAATACAAGCAAGCTGAAACAGGCGGGCTACCTAAAGGGCGACTTCTCAGATGCGCTCAGGTACAAACAGTCATGAGTTATGGAAACTCCAAATGTTTTTCGCATGACTCACTTCCCATAACAAAAGCCCCTTCACTAGGGGTGGTGTGACCCCCCGCCCCTCCCTCCCAAAGGCCGTGAGTCGCCTGGATACCAAACAAAAACAGGGACTCATGATGGGAGTTGGTCACGTGGTTCCACAACTCGGGTTTCACAACAAACAGCTAATCCTTTCCACTAACTTATCTCCTCATTTTAACGTTTTAGGCCAGTCTGAATATTTAATTCAATATTAGTATTTTGACTACGGTTTATTATAAGCAAGACGCACGAATCGTTTGCTTTAAAGCTAATAAAAAATATTCAACTTTCCAATGTTTACGCATTGAAATAAGTGCGCAAAATAATTAATCCAAACCCAAAATACAAGCAAGACAATGCAAAGAGTCAAAGACGCACCATCAAAGTCTGTGTACACGGTGTCCTTGAGGATCGCCCCGGAGCCGAAGTCGATGAGCTTCAGATCTCCAGTGCGTAAATCCACCAGGAGGTTTTCGTCTTTGATATCCCTATGAACCACCCCGCAGCTGTAGCAGTGGCGAACCGCCTCCAAAACCTGTCGGAAGAAACCCCGGGCGGTGTCCTCATCCAACGCGCCCTTCTCGGTGATGTAGTCAAACAAATCCTTCACCATCTCCGGCCGCTCCATTATGATCAACCAGCCGTCGGGTCTCTCGTACCAATCTATGAGTGTAATGACCCCTTGAAAGGTAGTTCCCACTTTCTTCAAAAGAACAATCTCAAGTGGAACCAACGACCCATTCTGCAATGCAAAAACGCATAGATTAGGAACACGTTATATAAAATAAGTTATATATATTATTTATAAATGATAAATAATGCTTACAATGGTACCCCATTCGGTGACCCTCTCCTTGGAAACGTGTTTTATCGCGACCTACATACAAGAAAACAAACGCGTTGAGTCTGGCTGCTGCGCGTATGAATGCGTGAATGTGGCGCGTAACGCGGCCATGTGGTGCCACCAAAACAAAGCCAGCACTTACCGGCAACGCGTCTGCAGTCCGAGTGCCGGCATACACCGTCCCGAACCCGCCGCTTCCCAGCACCGATCCCACATGATAGACCTTCTCGAAAGGCTCTCGCTCGGTCTTCGCTGTAGGATGAAGAAAACACGCCGTTAACGAAATAATGCGAGAGAAAACCAACGTGCATTGCGCACGGTTGGCAACAAAATGGCTCCAGATTACGAGGTCACGGAGAGACGCGCGTCTGTAAACCAGCGGTCACAGCGTGTATGAAAATTTGGTAATAAATACGAGACACTATTAATGCAAAAATCAAATATGTATTGTAAACGAACGATGAAAACCAAATGGGTGATTTAATCGTAACGCCGACTACCTGCTTGAAGTTGAATTTTCACCGGCAAGTGATCGATGTTGGTCGTGCTGCAAATATGGGTAAAAGATCCAAACTTGGAAAGCAACATTTTTTCCTCTCTTCTAAAAATAAACTCTCAGCCCAAAGTCCTTAAGGTGCGTAACTGTGCCTCGGGTCGTGAGAAAACGCCGGTTCTTCGTCCTTCACCAAAAAGACGGAATTGTCTTCAAAATGGGTTTTAAGGAGTGAAAATCCCAGAAAATGTCGCAAAGGTCTCAAACTCCGATAATTATTCACAAATGTCCCCGCACATCCATAGTGGGGAAGAACTGCACACGTTTGCGCTTTTGCGTCTTCTGTGCGCTCGGCTGATGCGTCTGTATGAGAGCGGACTGGAGACCGTATTAACTCTTAATTCTAGTGTTTGGGCTGCGTACGCGTTGCACGGATCCCTCCGCGACGGATGGACTGCCCACAGCTCACAAAGAATAAAAGAAACGACCTTTTTGAAATCATTTAGCAGTGAAAGAGAAACAAAATCACCGCGTTGTGTGATCCAAAATAATACCGTAACGTTTGTAACATCCCGTCGGCAACGATAAATAGTGCGCTGGAGAATAGTGCGAGACGCCCATGGATACCTCGTCTGAGAGCTTTGCGCTTAGGCTGTGTGATAAGACCAACCACGTTGCACCGTTTATATAAGTGTACTATGACTAATTAGAGGGATATTATAGAGATATAAGGTCAGTTGCGTTTGTCAATAATAACAAAACAACAAAAATAAAACAATAAGTGGAATAAAACAAAAAGGTCATTTAATTGTAATATCAGACATTTTCTTTTAAAATTTCGTCTGCTTGTACAAAATCAGTTTATGGGGTATAAGAGGATTTTGTATACGTATACGTATGCACATTAACAAACAACACTGACTGTTGACCGTAGACCACACAATGTATACACAGTTCTATCAATT